>CAVMKG010000350.1:137500-140000 GCA_963682025.1 Cordilura impudica
AATTAAAAATTAAAAATTAAAAATTAAAAATTAAAAATTAAAAATTAAAAATTAAAAATTAAAAATTAAAAATTAAAAATTAAAAATTAAAAATTAAAAATTAAAAATTAAAAATTAAAAATTAAAAATTAAAAATTAAAAATTAAAAATTAAAAATTAAAAATTAAAAATTAAAAATTAAAAATTAAAAATTAAAAATTAAAAATTAAAAATTAAAAATTAAAAATTAAAAATTAAAAATTAAAAATTAAAAATTAAAAATTAAAAATTAAAAATTAAAAATTAAAAATTAAAAATTAAAAATTAAAAATTAAAAATTAAAAATTAAAAATTAAAAATTAAAAATTAAAAATTAAAAATAAATAATTAAAGATTAAAAGTTCAAAAATTAAAAATTAAAATAATAAATTAAAAATTAAAAATAAAAATTAAAAATAAAAATTAAAAATTAAAAATTAAAAATTCAAAATTAAAAATTAAAAATTAAAAATTAAAAATTAAAAATTAAAAATTAAAAATTAAAAATTAAAAATTAAAAATTAAAAATTAAAAATTAAAAATTAAAAATTTAAAATTAAAAATTAAAAATTAAAAATTAAAAATTAAAAATTAAAAATTAAAAATTAAAAATTAAAAATTAAAAATTAAAAATTAAAAATTAAAAATTAAAAATTAAAAATTAAAAATTAAAAATTAAAAATTAAAAATTAAAAATTAAAAATTAAAAATTAAAAATTAAAAATTAAAAATTAAAAATTAAAAATTAAAAATTAAAAATTAAAAATTAAAAATTAAAAATTCAAAATTCAAAATTCAAAATTCAAAATTCAAAATTCAAAATTCAAAATTCAAAATTCAAAATTCAAAATTCATAATTCAAAATTCAAAATTCAAAATTCAAAATTAAAAATTAAAAATTAAAAATTAAAAATTAAAAATTAAAAATTAAAAATTAAAAATTAAAAATTAAAAACTAAAAATTAAAAATGAAAAATTAAAAATTAAAAATAAAAATAAAAATTAAAAATTTAAAATTTAAAATTTAAAATTTAAATTTTAAAATTTAAAATTTAAAATTTTAAAATTTAAAATTAAAAATTAAAAATTAAAAATTAAATATTAAAAATTAAAAATTAAAAATTAAAAATTAAAAATTAAAAATTAAAAATTAAAAATTAAAAATTAAAAATTAAAAATTAAAAATTAAAAATTAAAAATTAAAAATTAAAAATTAAAAATTAAAAATTAAAAATTAAAAATTAAAAATTAAACATTAAAAATTAAAAATTAAAAATTAAAAACTAAAAATTAAAAATTAAAAATTAAATATTAAAAATTAAAAATTAAAAATTAAAAATTAAAAATTAAAAATTAAAAATTAAAAATTAAAAATTAGAAATTAAAAATTAAAAATTAAAAATTAAAAATTAAAAATTAAAAATTAAAAATTAAAAATTAAAAATTAAAAATTAAAAATTAAAAATTAAAAATTAAAAATTAAAAATTAAAAATTAAAAATTAAAAATTAAAAATTAAAAATTAAAAATTAAAAATTAAAAATTAAAAATTAAAAATTAAAAATTAAAAATTAAAAATTAAAAATTAAAAATTAAAATTTTAAAATTTAAAAATTAAAAATAAATACTTAAAAATTAAAAATTAAAAATTAATAATTAAAAATTAAAAATTAAAAATTAAAAATTAAAAATTAAAATTAAAAATTAAAAATTAAAAATTAAAAATTAAAAATTAAAAATTAAAAATTAAAAATTAAAAATTAAAAATTAAAAATTAAGAATTAAAAATTAAAAATTAAAATTAAAAATTAAAAATTAAAAATTAAAAATTAAAAATTAAAAATTAAAATTAAAAATTAAAAATTAAAAATTAAAAATTAAAAATAAAAATTAAAAATAAAAATTAAAAATTAAAAATTAAAAATTAAAAATTAAAAATTAAAAATTAAAAATTAAAAATTAAAAATTAAAAATTAAAAATTAAAAATTAAAAATTAAAAATTAAAAATTAAAAATTAAAAATTAAAAATTAAAAATTAAAAATTAAAAATTAAAAATTAAAAATTAAAAATTAAAAATTAAAAATTAAAAATTAAAAATTAAAAATTAGAAATTAAAAATTAGAAATTAAAAATTAAAAATTAAAAATTAAAAATTAAAAATTAAATATTAAAAATTAAAAATTTAAAATTAAAAATTAAAAATTAAAAATTAAAAATTAAAAATTAAAAATTAAAAATTAGAAAATTAAAAATTAAAAATTAAAAATTAAAAATTAAAAATTAAAATTTAAAAATTAAAAATTAAAAACTAAAAATTAAAAATTAAAAATTAAAAATTAAAAATTAAAAATTAAAAATTAAAAATTAAAAATTAAAAATTAAAAATTAAAAATTAAAAATTTAAAATTAAAAATTAAAAATTAAAAATTAAAAATTAAAAATTAAAAATTAAAAATTAAAAATTAAAAATTAAAAATTAAA
>CAVMKG010000351.1:5000-38446 GCA_963682025.1 Cordilura impudica
AATTAAAAATTAAAAATTAAAAATTGAAAATTAAAAACTAAAAATTAAAAATTAAAAATTAAAAATTAAAAATTAAAAATTAAAAATTAAAAATTAAAAATTAAAAAATAAAAATTAAATATTAAAAATTAAAAATTAAAAATTAAAAATTAAAAATTAAAAATTAAAAATTAAAAATTAAAAATTAAAATTTAAAAGTTAAAAGTTAAAAATTAAAAATTAAAAATTAAAAATTAAAAATTAAAAATTAAAAATTAAAAATTAAAAATTAAAAATTAAAAATTAAAAATTAAAAATTAAAAATTAAAAATTAAAAATTAAAAATTAAAAATTAAAAATTAAAAATTAAAAATTAAAAATTAAAAATTAAAAATTAAAAATTAAAAATTAAAAATTAAAAATTAAAAATTAAAAATTAAAAATTAAAAATTAAAAATTAAAAATTAAAAATTAAAAATTAAAAATTAAAAATTAAAAATTAAAAATTAAAAATTAAAAATTAAAAATTAAAAATTAAAAATTAAAAATTAAAAATTAAAAATTAAAAATTAAAAATTAAAAATTAAAAATTAAAAATTAAAAATTAAAAATTAAAAATTAAAAATTAAAAATTAAAAATTAAAAATTAAAAATTAAAAATTAAAAATTAAAAATTAAAAACTAAATATTAAAAATTAAAAATTTAAAATTTAAAATTTAAAATTTAAAATTAAAAATAAAAAATTAAAAATTAAAAATTAAAAATTAAACGTTAAAAATTAAAAATTAAAAATTAAAAATTAAAATTTAAAAATTAAAAATGAAAAATTAAAAATTAAAAATTGAAAATTTAAAATTAAAAATTAAAATTTAAAAACTAATAATTAAAAATTAAAAATTAAAAATTAAAAACTTAAAATTAAAAATTAAAAATTAAAAATTAAAAATTAAAAATTAAAAATTAAATATTAAAAATTAAAAATTAAAAATTTAAAATTAAAAATTAAAAATTAAAAATTAAAAATTAAAAATTAAAAATTAAAAATTAAAAATTAAAAATTAAAAATTAAAAATTAAAAATTAAAAATTAACAATTAAAAATTAAAAATTAAAAATTAAAAATTAAAAATTAAAAATTAAAAATTAAAAATTAAAAATTAAAAATTAAAAATTAAAAATCAAAAATTAAAAATTAAAAAATAAATATTAAAAATTAAAAATTAAAAATTAAAAATTAAAAATTAAAAATTAAAAATTAAAAATTAAAAATTAAAAATTAAAAATTAAAAATTAAAAATTAAAAATTAAAAATTAAAAATTAAAAATTAAAAATTAAAAATTAAAAATTAAAAATTAAAAATTAAAAATTAAAAATTAAAAATTAAAAATTAAAAATTAAAAATTAAAAATTAAAAATTAAAAATTAAAAATTAAAAATTAAAAATTAAAAATTAAAAATTAAAAATTAAAAATTAAAAATTAAAAATTAAAAATTAAAAATTAAAAATTAAAAATTAAAAATTAAAAATTAAAAATTAAAAATTAAAAATTAAAAATTAAAAATTAAAAATTAAAAATTAAAAATTAAAAATTAAAAATTAAAAATTAAAAATTAAAAATTAAAAATTAAAAATTAAAAATTAAAAATTAAAAATTAAAAATTAAAAATTAAAAATTAAAAATTAAAAATTAAAAATTAAAAATTAAAAATTAAAAATTAAAAATTAAAAATTAAAAATTAAAAATTAAAAATTAAAAATTAAAAATTAAAAATTAAAAATTAAAAATTAAAAATTAAAAATTAAAAATTAAAAATTAAAAATTAAAAATTAAAAATTAAAAATTAAAAATTAAAAATTAAAAATTAAAAATTAAAAATTAAAAATTAAAAATTAAAAATTAAAAATTAAAAATTAAAAATTAAAAATTAAAAATTAAAAATTAAAAATTAAAAATTAAAAATTAAAAATTAAAAATTAAAAATTAAAAATTAAAAATTAAAAATTAAAAATTAAAAATTAAAAATTAAAAATTAAAAATTAAAAATTAAAAATTAAAAATTAAAAATTAAAAATTAAAAATTAAAAATTAAAAATTAAAAATTAAAAATAAAAAATTAAAAATTAAAAATTAAAAATTAAAAATTAAAAATTAAAAATTAAAAATTAAAAATTAAAAATTAAAAATTAAAAATTAAAAATTAAAAATTAAAAATTAAAAATTAAAAATTAAAAATTAAAAATTAAAAATTAAAAATTAAAAATTAAAAATTAAAAATTAAAAATTAAAAATTAAAAATTAAAAATTAAAAATTAAAAATTAAAAATTAAAAATTAAAAATTAAAAATTAAAAGTTAAAAGTTAAAAATAAAATTTAAAATTAAAAATTAAAAATTAAAAATTAAAAATTAAAAATTAAAAATTAAAAATTAAAAATTAAAAATTAAAAATTAAAAATTAAAAATTAAAAATTAAAAATTAAAAATTAAAAATTAAAAATTAAAAATTAAAAATTAAAAATTAAAAATTAAAAATTAAAAATTAAAAATTAAAAATTAAAAATTAAAAATTAAAAATTAAAAATTAAAAATTAAAAATTAAAAATTAAAAATTAAAAATTAAAAATTAAAAATTAAAAATTAAAAATTAAAAATTAAAAATTAAAATTAAAAATTAAAAATTAAAAATTAAAAATTAAAAATTAAAAATTAAAAATTAAAAATTAAAAATTAAAAATTAAAAATTAAAAATTAAAAATTAAAAATTAAAAATTAAAAATTAAAAATTAAAAATTAAAAATTAAAAATTAAAAATTAAAAATTAAAAATTAAAAAATTAAAAATTAAAAATTAAAAATTAAAAATTAAAAATTAATTAAAATTTAAAATTTAAAAATTAAAATTTAAAATTAAAAATTAAAAATAAAAATTAAAAATTAAAAATTAAAAATTAAAAATTAAAAATTAAAAATTAAAAATTAAAAATTAAAAATTAAAAATTAAAAATTAAAAATTAAAAATTAAAAATTAAAAATTAAAAATTAAAATTAAAAATTAAAAATTAAAAATTAAAAATTAAAAATTAAAAATTAAAAATTAAAAATTAAAAATTAAAAATTAAAAATTAAAAATTAAAAATTAAAAATTAAAAATTAAAAATTAAAAATTAAAATTAAAAATTAAAAATTAAAAATTAAAAATTAAAAATTAAAAATTAAAAATTAAAAATTAAAAATTAAAAATTAAAAATTAAAAATTAAAAATTAAAAATTAAAAATTAAAAATTAAAAATTAAAAATTAAAAATTAAAAATTAAAAATTAAAAATTAAAAATTAAAAATCAAAAATTAAAAATTAAAAATTAAAAATAAAAAATTAAGTATTAAAAATTAAAAATTAAAAATTAAAAATTAAAAATTAAAAATAAAAAATTAAAAATTAAAAATCAAAAATTAAAAATTAAAAATTAAAAATTAAAAATTAAAAATTAAAAATTAAAAATTAAAAATTAAAAATTAAAAATTAAAATTAAAAATTAAAAATTAAAAATTAAAAATTAAAAATTAAAAATTTAAAATTAAAAATTAAAAATTAAAAATTAAAAATTAAAAATTAAAAATTAAAAATTAAAAATTAAAAATTAAAAATTAAAAATTAAAAATTAAAAATTAAAAATTAAAAATTAAAAATTAAAAATTAAAAATTAAAAATTAAAAATTAAAAATTAAAAATTAAAAATTAAAAATTAAAAATTAAAAATTAAAAATTAAAAATTAAAAATTAATAATTTAACATTAAAAATTAAAAATTAAAAATTAAAAATTAAAAATTAAAAATTAAAAATTAAAAATTAAAAATTAAAAATTAAAAATTAAAAATTAAAAATTAAAAATTAAAAATTAAAAATTAAAAATTAAAAATTAAAAATTAAAAATTAAAAATTAAAAATTAAAAATTAAAAATTAAAAATTAAAAATTAAAAATTAAAAATTAAAAATTAAAAATTAAAAATTAAAAATTAAAAATTAAAAATTAAAAATTAAAAATTAAAAATTAAAAATTAAAAATTAAAAATTAAAAATTAAAAATTAAAAATTAAAAATTAAAATTAAAAATTAAAAATTAAAAATTAAAAATTAAAAATTAAAAATTAAAAATTAAAAATTAAAAATTAAAAATTTAAAATTAAAAATTTAAAAATTAAAAATTAAAAATTAAAAATTAAAAATTAAAAATAAAAATTAAAAATTAAAAATTAAAAAATAAAAATTAAAAATTAAAAATTAAAAATTAAAATTAAAATTAAAAATTAAAAATTAAAAATTAAAAATTAAAAATTAAAAATTAAAAATTAAAAATTAAAAATTAAAAATTAAAAATTAAAAATTAAAATTAAAAATTAAAAATTAAAAATTAAAAATTAAAAATTAAAAATTAAAAATTAAAAATTAAAAATTAAAAATTAAAAATTAAAAATTAAAAATTAAAAATTAAAAATTAAAAATTAAAAATTAAAAATTAAAAATTAAAAATTAAAAATTAAAAATTAAAATTAAAAATTAAAAATTAAAAATTAAAAATTAAAAATTAAAAATTAAAAATTAAAAATTAAAAATTAAAAATTAAAAATTAAAAATTAAAAATTAAAAATTAAAAATTAAAAATTAAAATTAAAAATTAAAAATTAAAAATTAAAAATTAAAAATTTAAAATTTAAAATTTAAAATTTAAAAATTAAAATTTAAAAATTAAAAATTAAAAATTAAAAATTAAAAATTAAAAATTAAAAATTAAAAATTAAAAATTAAAAATTAAAAATTAAAAATTAAAAATTAAAAATTAAAAATTAAAAATTAAAAATTAAAAATTAAAAATTAAAAATTAAAAATTAAAAATTAAAAATTAAAAATTAAAAATTAAAAATTAAAAATTAAAAATTAAAAATTAAAAATTAAAAATTAAAAATTAAAAATTAAAAATTAAAAATTAAAAATTAAAAATTAAAAATTAAAAATTAAAAATTAAAAATTAAAAATTAAAAATTAAAAATTAAAAATTAAAAATTAAAAATTAAAAATTAAAAATTAAAAATTAAAAATTAAAAATTAAAAATTAAAAATTAAAATTAAAAATTAAAAATTAAAAATTAAAAATTAAAAATTAAAAATAAAAATTAAAAATTAAAAATCAAAAATTAAAAATTAAAAATTAAAAATTAAAAATTAAAAATTAAAAATTAAAAATTAAAAATTAAAAATTAAAAATTAAAAATTAAAAATTAAAAATTAAAAATTAAAAATTAAAAATTAAAAATTAAAATTAAAAATTAAAAATTAAAAATTAAAAATTAAAAATTAAAAATTAAAAATTAAAAATTAAAAATTAAAATTAAAAATTAAAAATTAAAAATTAAAAATTAAAAATTAAAAATTAAAAATTAAAAATTAAAAATTAAAAATTAAAAATTAAAAATTAAAAATTAAAAATTAAAAATTAAAAATTAAAAATTAAAAATTAAAAATTAAAAATTAAAAATTAAAAATTAAAAATTAAAAATTAAAAATTAAAAATTAAAAATTAAAAATTAAAAATTAAAAATTAAAAATTAAAAATTAAAAATTAAAAATTAAAAATTAAAAATTAAAATTAAAAATTAAAAATTAAAAATTAAAAATTAAAATTAAAAATTAAAAATTAAAAATTAAAAATTAAAAATTAAAAATTAAAAATTAAAAATTAAAATTAAAAATTAAAAATTAAAAATTAAAAATTAAAAATTAAAAATTAAAAATTAAAAATTAAAAATTAAAATTAAAAATTAAAAATTAAAAATTAAAAATTAAAAATTAAAAATTAAAAATTAAAAATTAAAAATTAAAAATTAAAAATTAAAAATTAAAAATTAAAAAATTAAAAATTAAAATTAAAAATTAAAAATTAAAAATTAAAAATTAAAATTAAAAATTAAAAATTAAAAATTAAAAATTAAAAATTAAAAATTAAAAATTAAAAATTAAAATTAAAAATTAAAAATTAAAAATTAAAAATTAAAATTAAAAATTAAAAATTAAAAATTAAAAATTAAAAATTAAAAATTAAAAATTAAAAATTAAAAATTAAAAATTAAAAATTAAAAATTAAAAATTAAAAATTAAAAATTAAAAATTAAAAATTAAAAATTAAAAATTAAAAATTAAAAATTAAAAATTAAAATTAAAAATTAAAAATTAAAAATTAAAAATTAAAAATTAAAAATTAAAAATTAAAAATTAAAAATTAAAAATTAAAAATTAAAAATTAAAAATTAAAAATTAAAAATTAAAAATTAAAAATTAAAAATTAAAAATTAAAAATTAAAAATTAAAAATTAAAAATTAAAAATTAAAAATTAAAAATTAAAAATTAAAAATTAAAAATTAAAAATTAAAAATTAAAAATTAAAAATTAAAATTAAAAATTAAAAATTAAAAATTAAAAATTAAAAATTAAAAATTAAAAATTAAAAATTAAAAATTAAAAATTAAAAATTAAAAATTAAAAATTAAAAATTAAAAATTAAAAATTAAAAATTAAAAATTAAAAATTAAAAATTAAAAATTAAAAATTAAAAATTAAAAATTAAAAATTAAAAATTAAAAATTAAAAATTAAAAATTAAAAATTAAAAATTAAAAATTAAAAATTAAAAATTAAAAATTAAAAATTAAAAATTAAAAATTAAAAATTAAAACTAAAAATTAAAAATTAAAAATCAAAAATTAAAAATTAAAAATTAAAAATTAAAAATTAAAAATTAAAAATTAAAAATTAAAAATTAAAAATTAAAAATTAAAAATTAAAAATTAAAAATTAAAAATTAAAAATTAAAAATTAAAAATTAAAAATGAAAAATTAAAAATTAAAAATTAAAAATTAAAAATTAAAAATTAAAAACTAAAAATTAAAAATTAAAAATTAAAAATTAAAAATTAAAAATTAAAAATTAAAAATTAAAAATTAAAAATTAAAAATTAAAAACTAAAAATTAAAAATTAAAAATTAAAAATAAAAATTAAAAATTAAAAATTAAAAATTAAAAATTAAAAATTAAAAACTAAAAACTAAAAATTAAAAATTAAAAATTAAAAATTAAAAATTTAAAATTAAAAATTAAAAATTAAAAATTAAAAATTAAAAATTAAAAATTAAAAATTAAAAATTAAAAATTAAAAATTAAAAATTAAAAATTAAAAATTAAAAATTAAAAATTAAAAATTAAAAATTAAAAATTAAAAATTAAAAATTAAAAATTAAAAATTAAAAATTAAAAATTAAAAATTAAAAATTAAAAATTAAAAATTAAAAATTAAAAATTAAAAATTAAAAATTAAAAATTAAAAATTAAAAATTAAAAATTAAAAATTAAAAATTAAACATTAAAATTAAAAATTAAAAATTAAAAATTAAAAATTAAAAATTAAAAATTAAAAATTAAAAATTAAAAATTAAAAATTAAAAATTAAAAATTAAAAATTAAAAATTAAAAATTAAAAATTAAAAATTAAAAATTAAAAATTAAAAATTAAAAATTAAAAATTAAAAATTAAAAATTAAAAATTAAAAATTAAAAATTAAAAATTAAAAATTAAAAATTAAAAATTAAAAATTAAAAATTAAAAATTAAAAATTACAAATTACAAATTAAAAATTAAAAATTAAAAATTAAAAATTAAAAATAAAAATTAAAAATTAAAAATTTAAAAATTAAAAATTAAAAATTAAAAACTAAAAATTAAAAATTAAAAATTAAAAATTAAAAATTAAAAATTAAAAATTAAAAATTAAAAATTAAAAATTAAAAATTAAAAATTAAAAATTAAAAATTAAAAATTAAAAATTAAAAATTAAAAATTAAAAATTAAAAATTAAAAATTAAAAATTAAAAATTAAAAATTAAAAATTAAAAATTAAAAATTAAAAATTAAAAATTAAAAATTAAAAATTAAAAATTAAAAATTAAAAATTAAAAATTAAAAATTAAAAATTAAAAATTAAAAATTAAAAATTAAAAATTAAAAATTAAAAATTAAAAATTAAAAATTAAAAATTAAAAATTAAAAATTAAAAATTAAAAATTAAAAATTAAAAATTAAAAATTAAAAATTAAAAATTAAAAATTAAAAATTAATATTAGAAATTAAAAATTAAAAATTAAAAATTAAAAATTAAAAATTAAAAATTAAAAATTGAAAATTAAAAATTAAAAATTAAAAAATAAAAAATAAAAATTAAAAATTAAAAATAAAAAAGTAAAAATTAGAAATTAAAAATTAAAAAGTAAAAATTAAAAATTAAAAATTAAAAATTAAAAATTAAAAATTAAAAATTAATAATTAAAAAGAAAAATTAAAAATTAAAAATTAAAGATTAAAAATTAAAAATTAAAAATTAAAAATTAAAAATTAAAAATTAAAAATTAAAAATTAAAAATTAAAAATTAAAAATTAAAAATTAAAAATTAAAAATTAAAAATTAAAAAATAAAAATAAAAAATAAAAAATTAAAAATTAAAAATTAAAAATTAAAAATTAAAAATTAAAAATTAAAAATTAAAAATGAAAAATTAAAAATTAAAAATTAAAAATTAAAAATTCAAAATTCAAAATTAAAAATTAAAAATTAAAAATTAAAAATTAAAAATTAAAAATTAAAAATTAAAAATTAAAAATTAAAAATTAAAAATTAAAAATTAAAAATTAAAAATTAAAAATTAAAAATTAAAAATTAAAAATTAAAAATTAAAAGTTAAAAGTTAAAAATTAAAAATTAAAAATTAAAAATTAAAAATTAAAAATTAAAAATTAAAAATTAAAAATTAAAAATTAAAAATTAAAAATTAAAAATTAAAAATTAAAAATTAAAAATTAAAAATTAAAAATTAAAAATTAAAAATTAAAAATTAAAAATTAAAAATTAAAAATTAAAAATTAAAAATTAAAAATTAAAAATTAAAAATTAAAAATTAAAAATTAAAAATTAAAAACTAAAAACTAAAAATTAAAAATTAAAAATTAAAAATTAAAAATTAAAAATTAAAAATTAAAAATTAAAAACTAAAGATTAAAAATTAAAAATAAAACATTAAAAAATAAAAATTAAAAATTAAAAATTAAAAATTAAAAATTAAAAATTAAAAATTAAAAATTAAAAATTAAATATTAAAAATTAAAAATTAAAAATTAAAAATTAAAAATTAAAAATTAAATATTAAAAACTAAAAATTAAAAATTAAAAATTAAAAATTAAAAATTAAAAATTAAAAATTAAAAATTAAAAATTAAAAATTAAAAATTAAAAATTAAAAATTAAAAATTAAAAATTAAAAATTAAAAATTAAAAATTAAAAATTAAAAATTAAAAATTAAAAATTAAAAATTAAAAATTTAAAAATTAAAAATTAAAAATTAAAAATTAAAAATTAAAAATTAAAAATTAAAAATCAAAAATTAAAAATTAAAAATTAAAAATTAAAAATTAAAAATTAAAAATTAAAAATTAAAAATTAAAAATTAAAAATTAAAAATTAAAAATTAAAAATTAAAAATTAAAAATTAAAAATTAAAAATTAAAAATTAAAAACTAAAAATTAAAAATTAAAAATTAAAAATTAAAAATTAAAAATAAAAAATTAAAAATTAAAAATTAAAAATTAAAAATTAAAAATTAAAAATTAAAAATTAAAAATTAAAAATTAAAAATTAAAAATTAAAAATTAAAAATTAAAAATTAAAAATTAAAAATTAAAAATTAAAAATTAAAAATTAAAAATTAAAAATTAAAAATTAAAAATTAAAAATTAAAAATTAAAAATTAAAAATTAAAAATTAAAAATTAATATTAGAAATTAAAAATTAAAAATTAAAAATTAAAAATTAAAAATTGAAAATTAAAAATTAAAAATTAAAAAATAAAAATTAAAAATTAAAAATTAAAAATTAAAAATTAAAAATTAAAAATTAAAAATTAAAAATTAAAAATTAAAAATTAAAAATTAAAAATTAAAAATTAAAAATTAAAAATTAAAAATTAAAAATTAAAAATTAAAAATTAAAAATTAAAAATTAAAAATTAAAAATTAAAAATTAAAAATTAAAAATTAAAAATTAAAAATTAAAAATTAAAAATTAAAATTAAAAATTAAAAATTAAAAATTAAAAATTAAAAATTAAAAATTAAAAATTAAAAATTAAGAATTAAAAATTAAAAATTAAAAATTAAAAATTAAAAATTAAAAATTAAAAATTAAAAATTAAAAATTAAAAATTAAAAATTAAAAATTAAAAATTAAAAATTAAAAATTAAAAATTAAAAATTAAAAATTAAAAATTAAAAATTAAATATTAAAAAATAAAAATAAAAAATTAAAAATTAAAAATTAAAAATTAAAAATTCAAAATTAAAAATTAAAAATTAAAAATTAAAAATTAAAAATTAAAAATTAAAAATTAAAAATTAAAAATTAAAAATTAAAAATTAAAAATTAAAAATTAAAAATTAAAAATTAAAAATTAAAAATTAAAAATTAAAAATTAAAAATTAAAAATTAAAAATTAAAAATTAAAAATTAAAAATAAAAAAACTAAAAATTAAAAATTAAAAATTAAAAATTAAAAATTAAAAATTAAAAAATAAAAATTAAAAATTAAAAATTAAAAATTAAAAATTAAAAATTAAAAATTAAAAATTAAAAATTAAAAATTAAAAATTAAAAATTAAAAATTAAAAATTAAAAATTAAAAATTAAAAATTAAAAATTAAAGATTAAAAATTAAAAATTAAAAATTAAAAATAAAAAATAAAAAATTTAAAATTTAAAATTAAAAATTAAAAATTAAAAATTAAAAATTAAAAATTAAAAATTAATAATTTAAAATTAAAAATTAAAATTTAAAAATTAAAAATTAAAAATTAAAAATAAAAATTAAAAATTAAAAACTAAAAATTAAAAATTAAAAATTAAAAATTATAAATTAAAATTAAACATTAAAAATTAAAAATTAAAAATTAAAAATTAAAAATTAAAAATTAAAAATTAAAAATTAAAAATTAAAAATTAAAAATTAAAAATTAAAAATTAAAAATTAAAAATTAAAAATTAAAAATTAAAAATTAAAAATTAAAAATTAAAAATTATAAATTATAAATTAAAAATTAAAAATTAAAAATTAAAAATTAAAAGTTAAAAATTAAAAATTAAAAATTAAAAATTAAAAATTAAAAATTAAAAATTAAAAATTAAAAATTAAAAATTAAAAATTTGTAATGGTGCGGCGTTGTTGGAAGATCAGCTTCCGTTTCCCTGAGCCTTTGCTGGTCGCACGTGCTGGCGTAGGGGCCTAGCTCGCCGGATGGATGGGGTCTTGCTCAGGCCCAGGGAAACCGCACTACAGATTTTCACGTGCGATTTATATAAAAAACTGTCAAAAAAAACGGATGCTAAATGGGTGGATGGCCATACTTACCTTGGGATTGGGGACTAGGTGTTCTGCCCCTTTTGCCCTCCCAACCATGTTACCTCGACTCCATCTTACTTGGAGTTAACCCACTGCAATGATAAGATTTTGTTTGGTTTTGTTTTCTACATTGGGTTAAAAAAAAACGGTTTATTTAACCTTCATTTAAGGTTTCAAAATTTAAATTATACATTTAGCAAAATTTATTTTATTTATTTTTTAAATATATTTTAGCAAAATTTTCAGTTTAGCAAAATTTTATTTCTTAGCAAAATTTTAATTTTAGGGAAATTTTAATTTTAGGAAAATTTTTAAATATAGCTCAATTTTAATTTTAGAAGAATTTTTAAATTTTAGCAAAATTCTGTTTTAGGAAAATTGTAAATTTAGGGAAATTTTAAATTTAGGAAAATTTTTAATTTTAGGAAAAAATTTGAAAAAAAAACTTAATTTTTTTTTTTTTAAAGATTTTTAATTTTAGAAAAATTTTAAAATTAGAAAAATTCAATTTTAGGAAAAATTTTTTAATTTAGGAAAATTTAAATTTTAGACAATTTCATATCTAGGCAAATTTTTTTTTTATTAACATTTTAGTCCAATTTTATATCATAACAATATTGTATTAAAATTTTAGAAAATTTATTTACATTTTGGAAAAATTTTTGTTTAACCTCCAAAAGAAATTTTGGTTAAATAAAAAATTACATCTTAGCGGGATTTTAATTTGTAGATTTATAAAATTTTTTAATTTCATTGTAAAAGTGTATAGTTGAATTTTAAAGTAGTTTTACTTAACGGTAAGTTGAAAAAAAAAATTCTCATTTCCAAGAGATTTTATTTTAATTTTAGGTAAATGTTAATTTTAGAAAAATTTTAAAGTATAGCATAATTTTAATTTTAGGAGAATTTTTAAATTTTAGCAAAATTTTGTTTAAGGAAAATTTTAGCAAAATTTTATTTTTAGCTAAATTATATTTCTTATTATAATTTTTAATTTTAGCTCAATTTTATTTTTATTTAGGAAAATTTTTAGATTAATTTTATATTTAGCATAGTTCTTAATTTAGAAAATTTTTAGTAAAATTTTAGTTTAAATTTATATTTAGAAAAATTTTGATTTATAATTAGAAAAATCTTTAAAAATTAATTTTAGTTTATAGTTAGACAAATCTTATTTAATTTAGATTTAAGAAAACATTTTAATTAGTTTGTTTTAATTACCGCCATATGGTTGTAGTTGTTGAGGATGAAGCTGCTGCCGCCAGACGCCGTGGTTGTGTCTCGCATGTATATTTTTATTTTGGATTATTTTAATGTTCAAACGTGCAGGTACTTGAATTGTGCCACATTTATTTTATTTGTATTTAATAATACGTCTGAGCCTTGATGATGTTTGCCTCTTTGTTCAATGTAAAAAAAAAGGTTACAAGTTTCTTGACAAGCCGCTATTTGTGCCTTTAATTTATAAAAACTCTTCTTTCCATATTGCCGTTTAGATTTTTTTTTTTATAATTATTTTAATAGAACTCTTTAATTAGACTGTTAATAATTAAAAATCAGTTTGCTCAGTTTATTTAAATGTATTTTTTTTTTCATTCTACTATTTCAGTTTTATTTGTCACTTATTAATTAACATTATGATATTCTCTTAAAATTATTTCTTTTAACTTTCTAATTTCTTTAATTCTTAAATATTTAATTTTCTTAATTTAATTTTCTTAAATTTTAATAAACTTTAAACTTTAATTTTTTTAACTTCACTTTTAATTTTTACTAATTTTCTTAACTTTACTTTATTTCTTTACTTCTTAAACACTACATTAATTTTAATTTTTCGGAGGTTTTTCCTCAACCTTACATTGCAACTATCAAATTTCAACTCCTTGATTCAAATTTAACTTTATTATATTCAACCTTCTTATCTTCAATCATTCATCTGCAGATAAAAACCTGTTTATTAAAAGAAACAAAATCACCACCAATTCAGTGAGAACATTCATATGCATTCATAATATTGTCTAGTATTTATAATACTCACACTCATATATGACTATGAGAGCAAGTGAGATCAATACAAGAAAATACGTGGTTTGACCAGCATGATTGCATATGAATGTGTTCATGATTTAATCCAACAAAATGAAGAGAACAAAACGCCATAAATCAGTTTGCTAAAATAAAAAAAAAAATGCCATCAACCTATTACCATGTAAGGTGTTGTTTACTTGTACAAGTTAACGACACAAATATTAATCATAATTTCTTGCAATGACCACATTGCAATTCCTACAGGTAACAATACCCAAATTCTTTACACGCTTAATGCTTTGTATTTTGGTTTCTACTTATTTCCGAGAACTCAGGAAATTGGTATTGCACGAGTTAAAAACATTTTCTCATCATGTCAAACATGCTGACGATATGTCTGCATGTTTATCAGTCTATAATGCTATTGTGAAACATTTGTGTATCCGGTCAATTTTCTTAATTTAAAGACAAAAACAATAATTTCGTTTCATTGGTAATTGTATTAAATTAAGTATCTGTGTGTTTAAAGTTATTTGCACCAAAATTGCTGACACTATGTTGGCCGTTTTGTTTTGTAGTATTTATATGTAAATAAAATTATATTAACAAAATTGCAATGAATAACCCTTTTGTTATAAAAGTAAAATGAATTGAATAAAGAGGACAGTTGAAGTCAAGTACTCAAATAAAAAGCATAGTTTTATTTATCTGGCGCCCAACGGAAAAAACAAAAGTGTTTAAATTCGGTAGAAATAAAACACGCCGCGCACAAAAGTACGTACTACGGAGCCCGAGTAAGATAAAATCAAAAAAGGACAAAATCCGGGACGTCAGCGCGAAGCAACTATTTTTAAGAAAAATTACAACCAAATCAAGTAAAAACCGCTATCCCGAAAAGTGACTATTTAAAAAAAAAAAAAAAAAACAAAAATTTTGTTTTTAAATAAAAAAAAAAAAAAAATGAAGTGACTATTTTAAGTAAAACAAAAATTTACAACAAGATAATTTTCAAATAGTGCAAGAACAAATAAAAACAAACTCTAAAAGTGACTATTCTTAAGAATATCAAAAAATTACAATAAAATAAAGTTTAGAAAGTGCAAGAACAAGGTAAAACAAACCATTATTCTAAAAGTGACTATTTTTTTAGTATAGCACAAAAACAAGTGAAAATAAATTCAAATCATTGCACGAAAACCTAAGAACAAATTATATTTAAAAACTAAACCCATATAATTTAAAAACATAAGCTATCACTGAAGAAAACTAGTCTTTGGTAAATAAAAATCAAACATTATTATAAACAAACAACACATAGAAAATAAGTGAAACCATAAACGCTAGAAGAAGCTGGTCAGCCAAGAACCAGTCACCAATCAGCAACAACAGTATCAGCAGCCAATTTTGTTCAACTACAGTTTAAAAGGAATACGGTGAAAGAATGATGAATGAAGCAGTAACAACAATTATTTTAACGTAAGTCATAAGAATTAAAAATAAGAAAACAATAAGAATTATAAAACAAATAGATTTTTACTATTGTATGTTAGGAGAACACATTTTTATGTAAGGGTAAACTATTCTTAAGCTAAATATTATAAAAATAAAATCAAAAAACAAAAATAAAAGAAAATTGTAAAAGGCAAATTCTGTATGTCAGACATCGAGAGTAGCGACTATTTTTCCGGCGGTTCGAGCACGGAAACCTATATTTGGATAACTAGCTCAGATTCAGGAGTAGAATACGACGCGACAAGAACATTAAATAAGAGGAAAGTACTTCTGACAAGAGAGCGTAGGCACTGGTTGTATCATTTACGCCAAAGAAGACAGAATCGGGAATACTTTTTGTAAAAATGTAGTTTGAACGACAAGGATGGCCAATCAAAATAATTTAGTTATACCCCCAGTATTAGGCCAACCCCCACCAAACGTCCAGCAACCAATCCCACCACTTCCACTAAATTTGTCTCCAGAATTAGAGGCACAGATAATAAATCTGGTGCGTAGGGCGTATGCGGAGGAGGAAAATAGTAGAAATAGAGAACAAATATTTGTTGACCAGGGAATAGACACAGACCGAGGGAACTTATCTGACTTAGACAAAATTCCAGATATCGTTAAGTGTTTGAGGGATTTTTCTGGAAACCCGACTGAATTCGGATCATGGAAAAAAAGCATTGAAAGGGTTCTGAAAATCTACCAGCCACTTAGGGGTTCTCCAAAATATTTTGGAATATTAAATGTTATTCGAAATAAGATAACCGGAAATGCGGACATCGCATTAGAGTCGTATAACACTCCATTAAATTGGGAGTGTATTTTAAAATGTTTGACTATGCATTACGCAGATAAGCGGGATCTGGGCACACTGGAATACCAAATGTCCTCATTGGCACAAGGTAACAAATCGATTCAAGAATTCTATAAAGAGGTATATGCCCATTTGTCTTTAATCCTGAATAAAATAGCTTGCATGGACGAGACAGAGGCATCCATACATCTACTGACGAAAACTTACCGCAATAAGGCACTGGACACCTTTATTCGTGGTCTCAGAGGAGACTTACCAAGACTGCTCGAAATGAGAGAGCCGTCGGACTTACACGAGGCCCTTCATTTATGCCTTAAACTGGAGAATCAACAGTTTAGAACACAATACGCGAACAATACCGCAAAAATTCCCCATACTAATCCACAACTGACACAGTATTCTAGGATGCCTAATATGGCATTTTTCCCTAATACAAATATGCATCGGCAATTGCCACAACCTTACCGCACAATGACACCTACGAACAATAATGGACAAATAAATCCATATACGAATCAGAACCAAGCTCCATATCAACCAAGATCTACCTTACCACCACCCAGACCTACCGAACCAAAACCTCCAATCCCAATGGAGATAGACCAATCTATGCGATCGAGAATGGTAAATTATATGAATCGTCCCAACCCTAATAACAGATTTTCGGGGATAAGACACCAAATTCATCCCAAATTCACCGGCCTGGTAAATTGCAGAGAGTAAATCACATAAAGAGTAGTGAGGACGGCACCACGAATAATGGAATTTCGATCAGTGATGCTGATTCAGAGATCCAGGAATCTCAACAAGAGGGCGGAGAACTACAAGACTTAGATGAATATGTGGACGAATACCTTTCAATGGGGAATACGGCGCTGGATGAATGTACCGAATTTTCCGATATTCATTTTTTAGATTAGATAACTCAACGTTACCCTATTTCCAATGTAGAGCAAATAATGGACAAATATTGAGATTCCTAATAGACACGGGATCCAACAGAAATTATACTCAACCTTCATTGGTTAGAAACCCTCTTCTTAACGAAGACGTCTTTCAAGCTAACTCCGTTGGCGGAAAGGTGACAGTAACTCATCATACGTTTATTAACCTTTTCGGATTACGATCGGAAAATTTAAAATTTTTTTTATTGCCTACATTGACATCTTTTCATGGCATTCTGGGTAACGACAGTTTGAAAAAATTGAATGCCATCATTTTTACCGCTCGAAATTATATGATAATTAATAATACAATTAAAGTAGTCATAAAACAGGAAAAGTGCCAGTCTGTGAACAATTTACAACTAAGAACGAATCATATGACCAACGAACAAATACAAGAATTGAGCCAATTATGCGACGAATATACGACACTCTTTTCAGAACCAAATGAGAAACTGACATTTACAACGACTATGAAGGCCGAAATCAGAACGATGACAGACGATCCAATATATTCCAGGAGCTACCCTTACCCAATGTCGATGAAGGATGAAGTCGAAAAACAGGTCAGGGAATTACTTGATCATGGGATCATAAGACCCTCGAGGTCGCCTTATAATTCTCCCGTGTTAATTGTCCCAAAAAAATTAGATGCTTCGAATGAAAGAAAATATAGAATGGTAATAGATTATAGAAAGCTCAATACTGCAACAATTCCCGATAAATATCCCATACCAGAAATTAATGAGGTTCTTTCACAACTAGGAAAGAATAAATGGTTTTCTGTCCTAGATCTGAAAAGTGGTTTTCATCAGATTCCACTCAGAGAAAAGGACATTGAAAAGACAGCATTTTCCATCAATAATGGAAAATATGAATTTACCCGCCTACCTTTTGGGTTGAAAAATGCCCCAGCTATATTTCAAAGGACTTTGGACGACATACTTAGAGAACACATTGGTAAAATTTGTTACGTGTATATTGATGATATAATCATTTTTGGACAGGACGAAAAGTCCCATTTCGATAATCTCAGGACTATCTTTAGAACACTTGAACAAGCCAACATGAAGGTGCAATTGGACAAGTGTGAGTTTCTGAAACAGGCTGTGGAATATTTAGCTTTTATTGTATCCACGGAGGGAATAAAAACCAATCCAGCTAAGGTCCAAGCTATTCAAAATCTGGAACCTCCAAAAACAATCAAAGAACTCAGGTCATTTTTAGGACTATCAGGGTTCTACAGGCGCTTTATTCGGGATTATGCAAAAATCGCAAACCCCTGACCATCCTTTTAAGGGGTGAGGAGGGACGTATGTCCAAATCTATGTCATCGAAAATACCGACATCCCTGAACAAGGATGCTCTAGAGGCTTTTAGTAAGATAAAAAAAAAGACTCTCTCACCTCCAGCGACGTAATGCTAGCCTTTCCAGACTTTCGAAAAGAATTTCAGCTAACTACTGACGCCTCAAGTTATGCGCTTGGCGCTGTTTTGGAACAGGACGGTAGATCAATAATTTTTATTTCAAGGACGCTTAGCAGGATCGAGGAGCACTACGCGACAAATGAGAAAGAGATGCTTGCAATAGTGTGGGCTCTAAAAGCGTTAAGAAGCTATCTGTATGGATCGGTGGCTGTAAAAATACTTACGGATCATCAACCTTTGACGTATGCACTGGGGAATAAGAACACGAACAGTAAGTTGAGGAGATGGAAAGCCATTCTTGAGGAATACAATTATGAGATAAAGTACAAACCTGGTAGTACTAATGTGGTCGCAGACGCACTGTCTAGACCTCCACAGATTTCCGAACTGAACTCAATGACGGCTACTCGGCACAGTGACGATAGTTCATCACAGAATCTAAACCCTTTCACGGACGCACCAATAAACGTTTTTAAAAACCAGCTAATAATCTCGACAGGAAAGTCACAGTCCTACAAATTCGAAATTGTATTTCCAACTTATCACAGACACACGATTGCGGACATGAACCTGGACGAAGAAAAATTGGTGACAATATTAAAAAAATATCTGAACCCATCCGTGACTAATGCGATACTGACCGAGGACAGGATCTTGGGGAAAATACAGGAAATTTATTCGTCAAATTTTAGTGGCTATAGGGTCAGGTATACGAGACTAATGGTACGAGACTTGTTGACAGACACGGAACAAGAGACGGAAATAATTAACGAACACAGACGTGCACATAGAAATGCTAAAGAAAATAAACTACAACTTCTCGAAAGATTCTATTTTCCACACATGCAGTCAAAGATCACGAAAATTGTGAAGCAATGTCGAATTTGTCTTGAGAATAAATACGAACGTCACCCAAACAAATTAGTTTTAGGTAATACCCCTATACCGCAATACCCTGGACAGTTTATTCACTTGGATCTTTACCATGCAAACAATAGGGTAATACTTACGGCCATAGATAAATTCTCTAAATATGCCCAAGTCAGGATTGTAAAATCTAGAGCAACAGAAGACATAAGGGAACCACTACAGGATCTATTAATCTCATTCGGAACACCCGAGAACATCATGATCGACAATGAAAAATCCTTGAACTCTTCACCTATCACTTTTATGTTAGAAGATCAGTTGGGGATAAAGATCTATAGAACACCACCGTATACGAGTACTGTAAACGGTCAAGTAGAACGATTTCATTCGACATTAACGGAGATTATGAGGTGTTCTAACGCGGAGAAAATGCATAGTCGTTTTGAGGACCTGCTGATCAATTCGATTAATAGATATAATCACTCCATCCACTTGACAACAAATAGAAGGCCAATAGATTTGTTCTTTGGAAGAAACGCTTCAGATGATCCAAAAGCACTCGAACGAGACGTCTTCTGAATATAAAGAGAATTACTGAGAAGCAGGAAAGGGACAAAGAATATCATAACAAAAAGAGAACGAATATAGGAAAGTTGAAAGAGGGAGACGTAATTTTTGTAAGGGGCAACAGAAGACTTGGAAACAAGTTGACTCCTAGGTATAAACGGGAAATAGTAGAGGAAGATAGAGGAGGAACGATTTTTACTAAGACAAAGAGAATAGTCCATAAGAATCTAATCAGGAAGTAAAAATTTATCTTTTCAGAATTTTAATAGCATTGGCTAGACCTGAGACTCAAATTCTGGATTATACAAATTCACAAATTGTGGCCACTGAGACTGGACAGACGAAAATGGTTATTGGAACATTTAGAATATTACATGTAATTGACTTGGAACAATACAATGAGATACTCACAACGCTCGAGGATACCATTAAAAAGGATATTACGAGAAAGGACATTAGTTATATTTTCCTCTTACATGAGATAAACTCATCTAGAAAGATTCTTGATGGTTTGAGAACTACACGTTCGACAAGATCCATAGATGCTTTGGTTACTGCTTGGAAGTGGATTGCAGGAACACCTGACCATGAGGACTTCCAGATTTTGTCTGACCAAACAAGAAAATTGTTGACAAATAACCAGGACCAAATAGTAATTAACAGGGCTATCGAAGAAAGATACAGCTGATAACAAATATGACCAACAAGATACTTAATTCCCTACATACGGCGGACTCGCTAAGGACACAGATAATTAGAGACGTTGAACGGAAATTAAAAATCGTTCATGAGGAATTGGTTAATATCAATTATGCAATCCAATGGGCTAAGGGCGGAATCGTAAATTCATTTATATTATCCACGTCCGCACTGACAACCGTAAAGAATTTTTTTACAAATCAGAGTTTGCCTTACATAAATATAATTGAAGCCTTAGAGTTTGGAGAGGTTAAAATAGGATCTAGTGAAACTACGCTAATCTTTATTCTAAATCTGCCAAAAACAGAGAATACGATTTGTAAAAATGTATTTATAAGACCTGTAAGAAAGGAAAACTTTGTAATAAATTTAAGAGACGAAAATTTTATTTTATGTACAGATTCTGTGTTAAAGATAAAGAATAACTGTAAGAAAATAAATCAAATGACATTGTGCAAAAGAGAAAATGTTGACAACATAACAGATACAAAGTGCTTACCAAAACTTTTAGCAGGAATGCCGTCCGTTTGTCCGACAACGAACCATCACCATTTGCCTTTAATTGAAGAGGTCATGCCTGGTTTACTGCTACTAAATGGTTAAAAGGGTAAAATTTTAATGGATAAAGAAGAAATCTCACTCAATGGAACATTCTTGGTAAAATTCAATAATTCCACCATAACCATTGGTGACAGGGTTTACTTTAGCAAAGAAGAAATTATGGCTCGGCCACTGCCAGCTATAGTCCAATCCCCTAATAAAATAGCTTCATATGAAGAAGTATTATCTTTGAAGATGTTGAAGGACCTACACTTAAATAACTTAGATGAGATCCGTGATCTGACCCGAAGAAATAAGACTGTATTTTTTACCAGTCTTACTTTCCCCGGACTCATAATTTTGGTGTTGATTTTTATAATAATTAAAAGAATGTTGACTAGAAGAGAAACATTAAAGATAGAAACACTACATGTCCATTCTGTCGAAACTCAAAGCCACGATCAATCCAGCGTGGAAGTTGGAATTTAAAGGGGGAAGAGTTAACGACACAAATATTAATCATAATTTCTTGGTTTCTACTTATTTCCGAGAACTCAGGAAATTGGTATTGCACGAGTTAAAAACATTTTCTCACCATGTCAAACATGCTGACGATATGTCTGCATGTTTATCAGTCTATAATGCTATTGTGAAACATTTGTGTATCCGGTCAATTTTCTTAATTTAAAGACAAAAATAATAATTTCGTTTCATTGGTAATTGTATTAAATTAAGTATCTGTGTGTTTAAAGTTATTTGCACCAAAATTGCTGACACTATGTTGGCCGTTTTGTTTTGTAGTATTTATATGTAAATAAAATTATATTAACAAAATTGAAATGAATAACCCTTTTGTTATAAAAGTAAAATGAATTGAATAAAGAGGACAGTTGAAGTCAAGGCTTTAAACAGAGGTGTTGTTGGCAAAGGGCGTAATACATGTCTATCTCTAAAATGGTGTTAGGCTATGTTATGAGATAATGAATGAATGAAGACTAGCTTAATGCCAAACAAATGTCATAATTAAATTCAAGTCAATAGCAAAAAAAAGATTGTGGAAAACTAACTCGGATTCCAAAATTTAAATTAGATTCAATACAAAAATTCAATTAGGTTTTAAAATTATATTAGGTTCAAATCGAACCCACGCAAAATTATTCAAGAATTAAATTTTCAATTTAAAAAAAATTTAATTTTCAAAAAAATTTCAATAGATTTGAATATAATTTGTAATATAAATATAAATTCAATATAATATTTAATTAAAGTTTTCAATATAATTTTTTTTCAATATTTTAAAATCAATATAGTTATCAAATATAATTTTCAATATAATTTGTGTTTATAACTTTTCAAAAAAAATTCAAAATTAAATTTCCAAAAAAAAAAATTTTAATATCAAATTTCAATATACTTTTCCACATATATTTAAAAGATTGCAATAAATTGTCAACCCAATGTAGTTATCCCAAAACCAAACCAATCATTTAAAAAAATCCCTGAGTAAGTATGACCATCCATCAAAAATAAAGAATTTTAAAATTTGAGACTTTAATATTTTTTCGAGAGTTTGCTACTATTTCGTACTATAAAAATTATTTCGGATAAGTAACCGGTTCATTTAGAACGAAATTCTTATATTCCGGAAATAACCTTTACTGACCAAAGCAAAGTAAAAAAAGTCACAAAAATTAAATTAAATTGTTGAGGGGTGAACTAAAGCTTCAAAGCAAGTTTCGATTTCGGTTAAATGTAAATAGTGATTTACACATATTTAATTAAAATTCCAGAAATCGAAACAAGAATGAATTTTAGAACACATATAAAAAAATTATGAATTAGG
Organism: Cordilura impudica; assembly: GCA_963682025.1. NCBI lineage: Eukaryota > Metazoa > Arthropoda > Insecta > Diptera > Scathophagidae > Cordilura > Cordilura impudica. The sequence continues at coordinate 27,703 of CAVMKG010000351.1, forward strand.
AACAATTGGTGCTTTCCCGGTGCACAGATGTAAAAATTAAAATAATTATAGTTCCTATTTAGAAAAATTTAAATAATAAAAAAAAATCCGGTATATTGTTTCGGTCGGGCCCCACGTTGGTGTTAGCAACGTGGTTATCGAAAATTAATAACTTATCGGCCCCACGTTGGGCGCCATTTCTGTAATGGTGCGGTTGGGGTGGAAGATCCGCTTCCGTTTCCCTGAGCCTTTGCTGGTCGCATGTGCTGGAGTAGGGGCCTAGCTCGCCGGATGGGTGGGGTCTTGCTCAGGCCCAGGGAAACCGCACTACAGATTTTCACGTGCGATTTATATAAAAAACTGTCAAAAAAAAACGGATGCTAAATGGGTGGATGGCCATACTTACCTTGGGATTGGGGACTAGGTGTTCTGCCCCTTTTGCCCTCCCAACATGTTTCCTCGACTCCATCTTACTTGGAGGTAACCCACTGCAATGATAAGATTTTGTTTGGTTTTGTTTTCTACATTGGGTTTAAAAAAAACGGTTTATTTAACCTTCATTTAAGGTTTCAAAATTTAAATTATACATTTAGCAAAATTTATTTTATTTATTTTTTAAATATATTTTAGCAAAATTTTACTTTTTAGAAAAATTTTCAGTTTAGCAAAATTTTATTTCTTAGCAAAATTTTAATTTTAGGGAAATTTTAATTTTAGGAAAATTTTTAAATATAGCTCAATTTTAATTTTAGAAGAATTTTTAAATTTTAGCAAAATTCTGTTTTAGGAAAATTGTAAATTTAGGGAAATTTTAAATTTAGGAAAATTTTTAATTTTAGGAAAAAATTTGAAAAAAAAAAAACTTAATTTTTTTTTTTTTTTAAAGATTTTTAATTTTAGAAAAATTTTAAAATTAGAAAAAATTCAATTTTAGGAAAAATTTTTTAATTTAGGAAAATTTAAATTTTAGACAATTTCATATCTAGGCAAATTTTTTTTTCATTAACATTTTAGTCCAATTTTATATCATAACAATATTGTATTTAAATTTTAGAAAATTTATTTACATTTTGGAAAAATTTTTGTTTAACCTCCAAAAGAAATTTTGGTTAAATAAAAAATTACATCTTAGCGGGATTTTAATTTGTAGATTTATAAAATTTTTTAATTTCATTGTAAAAGTGTATAGTTGAATTTTAAAGTAATTTTACTTAACGGTAAGTTGAAAAAAAAAATTCTCATTTCCAAGAGATTTTATTTTAATTTTAGGTAAATGTTAATTTTAGAAAAATTTTAAAGTATAGCATAATTTTAATTTTAGGAGAATTTTTAAATTTTAGCAAAATTTTGTTTAAGGAAAATTTTAGCAAAATTTTATTTTTAGCTAAATTATATTTCTTATTATAATTTTTAATTTTAGCTCAATTTTATTTTTATTTAGGAAAATTTTTAGATTAATTTTATATTTAGCAAAGTTCTTAATTTAGAAAATTTTTAGTAAAATTTTAGTTTAAATTTATATTTAGAAAACTTTTGATTTATAATTAGAAAAATCTTTAAAAATTAATTTTAGTTTATAGTTAGACAAATATTATTTAATTTAGATTTAAGAAAACATTTTAATTAGTTTGTTTTAATTACCGCCATATGGTTGTAGTTGTTGAGGATGAAGCTGCTGCCGCCAGACGCCGTGGTTGTGTCTCGCATGTATATTTTTATTTTGGATTATTTTAATGTTCAAACGTGCAGGTACTTGAATTGTGCCACTTTTATTTTATTTGTATTTAATAATACGTCTGAGCCTTGACGATGTTTGCCTCTTTGTTCAATGTAAAAAAAAAGGTCACAAGTTTCTTGACAAGCCGCTATTTGTGCCTTTAATTTATAAAAACTCTTCTTTCCATATTGCCATTTAGATTTTTTTTTTTTTTTATAATTATTTTAATAGAACTCTTTAATTAGACTGTTAATAATTATAAATCAGTTTGCTCAGTTTATTTAAATGTATTTTTTTTTTTCATTCTACTATTTCAGTTTTATTTGTCACTTATTAATTAACATTATGATATTCTCTTAAAATTATTTCTTTTAACTTTCTAATTTCTTTAATTCTTAAATATTTAATTTTCTTAATTTAATTTTCTTAAATTTTAATAAACTTTAAACTTTAATTTTTTTAACTTCACTTTTAATTTTTACTAATTTTTTAACTTTACTTTATTTCTTTACTTCTTAAACACTACATTAATTTTAATTTTTCGGATGTTTTTCCTCAACCTTTCATTGCAACTATCAAATTTCAACTCCTTGATTCAAATTTAACTTTATTATATTCAACCTTCTTATCCTCATTCATTCATCTGCAGATAAAAACCTGTTTATTAAAAGAAACAAAATCACCACCAATTCAGTGAGAACATTCATATGCATTCATAATATTTTCTAGTATTTATAACACTCACACTCATATATGACTATGAGAGCAAGTGAGATCAATACAAGAAAATACGTGGTTTGACCAGCATGATTGCATATGAATGTGTTCATGATTTAATCCAACAAAATGAAGAGAACAAAACGCCATAAATCAGTTTGCTAAAATAAAAAAAAAATGCCATCAACCTATTACCATGTAGGGTTTTGTTTACTTGTACATACTTGAACTTGAAAATAATTTCAAGATCAAGGTTATTATTTTTTCTTCTTTCTTATTCTGCCTGTACCAGAAATTCTTTTGCTACAGTGCAGGGCAAAAAAGATCACCGTCACAAATTAAAAATTAAAAACTAAAAATTAAAAATAAAAATTAAAAATTAAAAATTAAAAATTAAAAATTAAAAATTAAAAATTAAAAATTAAAAATTAAAAATTAAAAATTAAAAATTAAAAATTAAAAATTAAAAATTAAAAATTAAAAATTAAAAATTAAAAATTAAAAATTAAAAATTAAAAATTAAAAATTAAAAATTAAAAATTAAAAATTAAAAATTAAAAATTAAAAAGTTAAAAATTAAAAATTAAAAATTAAAAATTAAAAATTAAAAATTAAAAATTAAAAATTAAAAATTAAAAATTAAAAATTAAAAATTAAAAATTAAAAATTAAAAATTAAAAATTAAAAATTAAAAATTAAAAATTAAAAATTAAAAATTAAAAATTAAAAATTAAAAATTAAAAATTAAAAATTAAAAATTAAAAATTAAAAATTAAAAATTAAAAATTAAAAATTAAAAATTAAAAATTAAAAATTAAAAATTAAAAATTAAAAATTAAAAATTAAAAATTAAAAATTAAAAATTAAAAATTAAAAATTAAAAATTAAAAATTAAAAATTAAAAATTAAAAATTAAAAATTAAAAATTAAAAATTAAAAATTAAAAATTAAAAATTAAAAATTAAAAATTAAAAATTAAAAATTAAAAATTAAAAATTAAAAATTAAAAATTAAAAATTAAAAATTAAAAATTAAAAATTAAAAATTAAAAATTAAAAATTAAAAATTAAAAATTAAAAATTAAAAATTAAAAATTAAAAATTAAACATTAAAAATTAAAAATTAAAAATTAAAAATTAAAAATTAAAAATTAAAAATTAAAAATTAAAAATTAAAAATTAAAAATTAAAAATTAAAAATTAAAAATTAAAAATTAAAAATTAAAAATTAAAAATTAAAAATTAAAAATTAAAAATTAAAAATTAAAAATTAAAAATTAAAAATTAAAAATTAAAAATTAAAAATTAAAAATTAAAAATTAAAAATTAAAAATTAAAAATTAAAAATTAAAAATTAAAAATTAAAAATTAAAAATTAAAAATTAAAAATTAAAAATTAAAAATTAAAAATTAAAAATTAAAAATTAAAAATTAAAAATTAAAAATTAAAAATTAAAAATTAAAAATTAAAAATTAAAAATTAAAAATTAAAAATTAAAAATTAAAAATTAAAATTAAAAATTAAAAATTAAAAATTAAAAATTAAAAATTAAAAATTAAAAATTAAAAATTAAAAATTAAAAATTAAAAATTAAAAATTAAAAATTAAAAATTAAAAATTAAAAATTAAAAATTAAAAATTAAAAATTAAAAATTAAAAATTAAAAATTAAAAATTAAAAATTAAAAATTAAAAATTAAAAATTAAAAATTAAAAATTAAAAATTAAAAATTAAAAATTAAAAATTAAAAATTAAAAATTAAAAATTAAAAATTAAAAATTAAAAATTAAAAATTAAAAATTAAAAATTAAAAATTAAAAATTAAAAATTAAAAATTAAAAATTAAAAATTAAAAATTAAAAATTAAAAATTAAAAATTAAAAATTAAAAATTAAAAATTAAAAATTAAAAATTAAAAATTAAAAATTAAAAATTAAAAATTAAAAATTAAAAATTAAAAATTAAAAATTAAAAATTAAAAATTAAAAATTAAAAATTAAAAATTAAAAATTAAAAATTAAAAATTAAAAATTAAAAATTAAAAATTAAAAATTAAAAATTAAAAATTAAAAATTAAAAATTAAAAATTAAAAATTAAAAATTAAAAATTAAAAATTAAAAATTAAAAATTAAAAATTAAAAATTAAAAATTAAAAATTAAAAATTAAAAATTAAAAATTAAAAATTAAAAATTAAAAATTAAAAATTAAAAATTAAAAATTAAAAATTAAAAATTAAAAATTAAAAATTAAAAATTAAAAATTAAAAATTAAAAATTAAAAATTAAAAATTAAAAATTAAAAATTAAAAATTAAAAATTAAAAATTAAAAATTAAAAATTAAAAATTAAAAATTAAAAATTAAAAATTAAAAATTAAAAATTAAAAATTAAAAATTAAAAATTAAAAATTAAAAATTAAAAATTAAAAATTAAAAATTAAAAATTAAAAATTAAAAATTAAAAATTAAAAATTAAAAATTAAAAATTAAAAATTAAAAATTAAAAATTAAAAATTAAAAATTAAAAATTAAAAATTAAAAATTAAAAATTAAAAATTAAAAATTAAAAATTAAAAATTAAAAATTAAAAATTAAAAATTAAAAATTAAAAATTAAAAATTAAAAATTAAAAATTAAAAATTAAAAATTAAAAATTAAAAATTAAAAATTAAAAATTAAAAATTAAAAATTAAAAATTAAAAATTAAAAATTAAAAATTAAAAATTAAAAATTAAAAATTAAAAATTAAAAATTAAAAATTAAAAATTAAAAATTAAAAATTAAAAATTAAAAATTAAAAATTAAAAATTAAAAATTAAAAATTAAAAATTAAAAATTAAAAATTAAAAATTAAAATTAAAAATTAAAAATTAAAAATTAAAAATTAAAAATTAAAAATTAAAAATTAAAAATTAAAAATTAAAAATTAAAAATTAAAAATTAAAAATTAAAAATTAAAATTAAAAATTAAAAATTAAAAATTAAAAATTAAAAATTAAAAATTAAAAATTAAAATTAAAAATTAAAAATTAAAAATTAAAAATTAAAAATTAAAAATTAAAAATTAAAAATTAAAAATTAAAAATTAAAAATTAAAAATTAAAAATTAAAAATTAAAAATTAAAAATTAAAAATTAAAAATTAAAAATTAAAAATTAAAAATTAAAAATTAAAAATTAAAAATTAAAAATTAAAAATTAAAAATTAAAAATTAAAAATTAAAAATTAAAAATTAAAAATTAAAAATTAAAAATTAAAAATTAAAAATTAAAAATTAAAAATTAAAAATTAAAAATTAAAAATTAAAAATTAAAAATTAAAAATTAAAAATTAAAAATTAAAAATTAAAAATTAAAAATTAAAAATTAAAAATTAAAAATTAAAAATTAAAAATTAAAAATTAAAAATTAAAAATTAAAAATTAAAAATTAAAAATTAAAAATTAAAAATTAAAAATTAAAAATTAAAAATTAAAAATTAAAAATTAAAAATTAAAAATTAAAAATTAAAAATTAAAAATTAAAAATTAAAAATTAAAAATTAAAAATTAAAAATTAAAAATTAAAAATTAAAAATTAAAAATTAAAAATTAAAAATTAAAAATTAAAAATTAAAAATTAAAAATTAAAAATTAAAAATTAAAAATTAAAAATTAAAAATTAAAAATTAAAAATTAAAAATTAAAAATTAAAAATTAAAAATTAAAAATTAAAAATTAAAAATTAAAAATTAAAAATTAAAAATTAAAAATTAAAAATTAAAAATTAAAAATTAAAAATTAAAAATTAAAAATTAAAAATTAAAAATTAAAAATTAAAAATTAAAAATTAAAAATTAAAAATTAAAAATTAAAAATTAAAAATTAAAAATTAAAAATTAAAAATTAAAAATTAAAAATTAAAAATTAAAAATTAAAAATTAAAAATTAAAAATTAAAAATTAAAAATTAAAAATTAAAAATTAAAAATTAAAAATTAAAAATTAAAAATTAAAAATTAAAAATTAAAAATTAAAAATTAAAAATTAAAAATTAAAAATTAAAAATTAAAAATTAAAAATTAAAAATTAAAAATTAAAAATTAAAAATTAAAAATTAAAAATTAAAAATTAAAAATTAAAAATTAAAAATTAAAAATTAAAAATTAAAAATTAAAAATTAAAAATTAAAAATTAAAAATTAAAAATTAAAAATTAAAAATTAAAAATTAAAAATTAAAAATTAAAAATTAAAAATTAAAAATTAAAAATTAAAAATTAAAAATTAAAAATTAAAAATTAAAAATTAAAAATTAAAAATTAAAAATTAAAAATTAAAAATTAAAAATTAAAAATTAAAAATTAAAAATTAAAAATTAAAAATTAAAAATTAAAAATTAAAAATTAAAAATTAAAAATTAAAAATTAAAAATTAAAAATTAAAAATTAAAAATTAAAAATTAAAAAATTAAAATTAAAAATTAAAAATTAAAAATTAAAAATTAAAAATTAAAAATTAAAAATTAAAAATTAAAAATTAAAAATTAAAAATTAAAAATTAAAAATTAAAAATTAAAAATTAAAAATTAAAAATTAAAAATTAAAAATTAAAAATTAAAAATTAAAAATTAAAAATTAAAAATTAAAAATTAAAAATTAAAAATTAAAAATTAAAAATTAAAAATTAAAAATTAAAAATTAAAAATTAAAAATTAAAAATTAAAAATTAAAAATTAAAAATTAAAAATTAAAAATTAAAAATTAAAAATTAAAAATTAAAAATTAAAAATTAAAAATTAAAAATTAAAAATTAAAAATTAAAAATTAAAAATTAAAAATTAAAAATTAAAAATTAAAAATTAAAAATTAAAAATTAAAAATTAAAAATTAAAAATTAAAAATTAAAAATTAAAAATTAAAAATTAAAAATTAAAAATTAAAAATTAAAATTAAAAATTAAAAATTAAAATTAAAAATTAAAAATTAAAAATTAAAAATTAAAAATTAAAAATTAAAAATTAAAAATTAAAAATTAAAAATTAAAAATTAAAAATTAAAAATTAAAAATTAAAAATTAAAAATTAAAAATTAAAAATTAAAAATTAAAAATTAAAAATTAAAAATTAAAAATTAAAAATTAAAAATTAAAAATTAAAAATTAAAAATTAAAAATTAAAAATTAAAAATTATAAATTAAAAATTAAAAATTAAAAATTAAAAATTAAAAATTAAAAATTAAAAATTAAAAATTAAAAATTAAAAATTAAAAATTAAAAATTAAAAATTAAAAATTAAAAATTAAAAATTAAAAATTAAAAATTAAAAATTAAAAATTAAAAATTAAAATTAAAAATTAAAAATTAAAAATTAAAAATTAAAAATTAAAAATTAAAAATTAAAAATTAAAAATTAAAAATTAAAAATTAAAAATTAAAAATTAAAAATTAAAAATTAAAAATTAAAAATTAAAAATTAAAAATTAAAAATTAAAAATTAAAAATTAAAAATTAAAAATTAAAAATTAAAAATTAAAAATTAAAAATTAGAAAATTAAAAATTAAAAATTAAAAATTAAAAATTAAAAATTAAAAATTAAAAATTAAAAATTAAAAATTAAAAATTAAAAATTAAAAATTAAAAATTAAAAATTAAAAATTAAAAATTAAAAATTAAAAATTAAAAATTAAAAATTAAAAAATTAAAAATTAAAAATTAAAAATTAAAAATTAAAAATTAAAAATTAAAAATTAAAAATTAAAAATTAAAAATTAAAAATTAAAAATTAAAAATTAAAAATTAAAAATTAAAAATTAAAAATTAAAAATTAAAAATTAAAAATTAAAAATTAAAAATTAAAAATTAAAAATTAAAAATTAAAAATTAAAAATTAAAAATTAAAAATTAAAAATTAAAAATTAAAAATTAAAAATTAAAAATTAAAAATTAAAAATTAAAAATTAAAAATTAAAAATTAAAAATTAAAAATTAAAAATTAAAAATTAAAAATTAAAAATTAAAAATTAAAATTAAAAATTAAAAATTAAAAATTAAAAATTAAAAATTAAAAATTAAAAATTAAAAATTAAAAATTAAAAATTAAAAATTAAAAATTAAAAATTAAAAATTAAAAATTAAAAATTAAAAATTAAAAATTAAAAATTAAAAATTAAAAATTAAAAATTAAAAATTAAAAATTAAAAATTAAAAATTAAAAATTAAAAATTAAAAATTAAAAATTAAAAAATAAAAATTAAAAATAAAAATTAAAAATTAAAAATTAAAAATTAAAAATTAAAAATTAAAAATTAAAAATTAAAAATTAAAAATTAAAAATTAAAAACTAAAAATTAAAAATTAAATTTCCAAAATTTAAAATTAAAAATTATAAATTAAAAATTAAAAATTAAAAAAAAATTAAAAATAAAAATTAAAAATTAAAAATTAAAAAACTAAAAATTAAAAATTAAAAATTAAAAATTAAAAATTAAAAATTAAAAATTAAAAATTAAAAATTAAAAATTAAAAATTAAAAATTAAAAATTAAAAGTTAAAAATTAAAAATTAAAAATTAAAAATTAAAAATTAAAAATTAAAAATTAAAAATTAAAAATTAAAAATTAAAAATTAAAAATTAAAAATTAAAAATTAAAAATTAAAAATTAAATATTGAAAAATTAAAAATTAAAAATTAAAAATTTAAAATTAAAAAATAAAATTAAAAATTAAAAATTAAAAATTAAAAATTAAAAATTAAAAATTAAAAATTAAAAATTAAAAATTAAAAATTAAAAATTAAAAATTAAAAATTAAAAATTAAAAATTAAAAATTAAAAATTAAAAATTAAAAATTAAAAATTAAAAATTAAAAATTAAAAATTAAAAATTAAAAATTAAAAATTAAAAATTAAAAATTAAAAATTAAAAATTAAAAATTAAAAATTAAAAATTAAAATTTAAAATTTAAAAATTATAAAATAAAAATTAAAAATTAAAAATTAAAAATTAAACATTAAAAATTAAAAATTAAAAATTAAAAATTAAAAATTAAAAATTAAAAATTAAAAATTAAAATTAAAATTAAAATTAAAATTAAAATTAAAATTAAAAATTAAAAATTAAAAATTAAAAATTAAAAATTAAAAATTAAAAATTAAAAATTAAAAATTAAAAATTAAAAATTAAAAATTAAAAATTAAAAATTATAAATTAAAAATTAAAAATTAAAAATTAAAAATTAAAAATTAAAAATTAAAAATTAAAAATTAAAAATTAAAAATTAAAAATTAAAAATTAAAAATTAAAAATTAAAAATTAAAAATTAAAAATTAAAAATTAAAAATTAAAAATTAAAAATTAAAAATTAAAAATTAAAAATTAAAAATTAAAAATTAAAAATTAAAAATTAAAAATTAAAAATTAAAAATTAAAAATTAAAAATTAAAAATTAAAAATTAAAAATTAAAAATTAAAAATTAAAAATTAAAAATTAAAAATTAAAAATTAAAAATTAAAAATTAAAAATTAAAAATTAAAAATTAAAAATTAAAAATTAAAAATTAAAAATTAAAAATTAAAAATTAAAAATTAAAAATTAAAAATTAAAAATTAAAAATTAAAAATTAAAAATTAAAAATTAAAAATTAAAAATTAAAAATTAAAAATTAAAAATTAAAAATAAAAATTAAAAATTAAAAATTAAAAATTAAAAATTAAAAATTAAAAATTAAAAATTAAAAATTAAAAATTAAAAATTAAAAATTAAAAATTAAAAATTAAAAATTAAAAATTAAAAATTAAAAATTAAAAATTAAAAATTAAAAATTAAAAATTAAAAATTAAAAATTAAAAATTAAAAATTAAAAATTAAAAATTAAAAATTAAAAATTAAAAATTAAAAATTAAAAATTAAAAATTAAAAATTAAAAATTAAAAATAAAAATTAAAAATTAAAAATTAAAAATTAAAAATTAAAAATTAAAAATTAAAAATTAAAAATTAAAAATTAAAAATTAAAAATTAAAAATTAAAAATTAAAAATTAAAAATTAAAAATTAAAAATTAAAAATTAAAAATTAAAAATTAAAAATTAAAAATTAAAAATTAAAAATTAAAAATTAAAAATTAAAAATTAAAAATTAAAAATTAAAAATTAAAAATTAAAAATTAAAAATTAAAAATTAAAAAATAAAAATTAAAAATTAAAAATTAAAAATTAAAAATTAAAAATTAAAAATTAAAAATTAAAAATTAAAAATTAAAAATTAAAAATTAAAAATTAAAAATTAAAAATTAAAAATTAAAAATTAAAAATTAAAAATTAAAAATTAAAAATTAAAAATTAAAAATTAAAAATTA
>CAVMKG010000352.1:0-30114 GCA_963682025.1 Cordilura impudica
TAAATTAAAAATTAAAAATAAAAATTAAAAATTAGAATTAAAAATTAAAAATTAAAAATTAAAAATTAAAATTAAAAATTAAAAATTAAAAATTCAAAATTAAAAATTAAAAATTAAAAATTAAAAATTAAAAATTAAAAATTAAAAATTAAAAATTAAAAATTAAAAATTAAAAATTAAAAATTAAAAATTAAAAATTAAAAATTAAAAATTAAAAATTAAAAATTAAAAATTAAAAATAAAAAATAAAAAATTAAACATTAAAAATTAAAAATTAAAAATTAAAAATTAAAAATTAAAAATTAAAAATTAAAAATTAAAAATTAAAAATTAAAATTAAAAATTAAAAATTAAAAATTAAAAATTAAAAATTAAAAATTAAAAATTAAAAATTAAAAATTAAAAATTAAAAATTAAAAATTAAAAATTAAAAATTAAAAATTAAAAATTAAAAATTAAAAATTAAAAATTAAAAATTAAAAATTAAAAATTAAAAATTAAAAATTAAAAATTAAAAATTAAAAATTAAAAATTAAAAATTAAAAATTAAAAATTAAAAATTAAAAATTAAAAATTAAAAATTAAAAATTAAAAATTAAAAATTAAAAAATAAAAATTAAAAATTAAAAATTAAAAATTAAAAATTGAAAATTAAAAATTTAAAATTAAAAATTAATATTAAAAATTAAAAATTAAAAATTAAAAATTAAAATTAAAAATTAAAAATTAAAAATTAAAAATTAAAAATTAAAAATTAAAAATTCAAATTAAAAATTAAAAATTAAAAATTAAAAATTAAAAATTAAAAATTAAAAATTAAAAATTAAAAATTAAAAATTAAAAAATTAAAAATTAAAAACTAATAATTAAAAATTAAAAATTAAAAATTAAAAATTAAAAATTAAAAATTAAAAATTAAAAATTAAAAATTAAAATTAAAAATTAAAAATTAAAAATTAAAAATTAAAAATTAAAAATTAAAAATTAAAAATTAAAAATTAAAAATTAAAAATTAAAAATTAAAAATTAAAAATTAAAAATTAAAAATTAAAAATTAAAAATTTAAAAATTAGTAATTAAAATTAAAAATTAAATATTAAATATTAAAAATTAAAAATTAAAAATTAAAAATTAAAAATTAAAAATTAATAATTAAAAATTAAAAATTAAAAATTAAAAATTAAAAAATAAAAAATTAAAAATTAAAAATTAAAAATTAAAAAGTAAAAATTAAAAATTAAAATTAAAAATTAAAAATAAAAAATTAAAAATTAGAAATTAAAAATTAAAAATTAAAAATTAAAAATTAAAAATTAAAAATTAAAAATTAAAAATTAAAAATTAAAAATTAAAAATTAAAAATTAAAAATTAAAAATTAAAAATTAAAAAATTAAAAATTAAAAATTAAAAATTAAAAATTAAAAATTAAAAATTAAAAATTGAAAATTAAAAATTAAAAATTAAAAATTAAAAATTAAAAATTAAAAATTAAAAATTAAAAATTAAAAATTAAAAATTGAAAAATTAAAAATTTAAAATTAAAAATTTAAAATTAAAATTAAAATTAAAATTAAAAATTAAAAATTAAAAATTAAAAATTAAAAATTCAAATTAAAAATTAAAAATTAAAAATTAAAAATTAAAAATTAAAAATTAAAAATTAAAAATTAAAAATTAAAAATTAAAAATTAAAAATTAAAAATTAAAAATTAAAAACTAATAATTAAAAATTAAAAATTTAAAATTAAAAATTAAAAATTAAAAATTAAAAATTAAAAATTAAAAATTAAAAATTAAAAATTAAAAATTAAAAATTAAAAATTAAAAATTAAAAATTTAAAAATTAGTAATTAAAAATTAAAAATTAAATATTAAATATTAAAAATTAAAAATTAAAAATTAAAAATTAAAAATTAAAAATTAAAAATTAAAAATTAATAATTAAAAATTAAAAATTAAAAATTAAAAAATAAAAATTAAAAATTAAAAATTAAAAATTAAAAAGTAAAAATTAAAAATTAAAATTAAAAATTAAAAATAAAAAATTAAAAATTAGAAATTAAAAATTAAAAATTAAAAATTAAAAAATTAAAAATTAAAAATTAAAAATTAAAAAATTCAAAATTAAAAATTAAAAATTAAAAATTAAAAATTAAAAATTAAAAATTAAAAATTAAAAATTAAAAATTAAAAATTAAAAATTAAAAATTAAAAATTAAAAATAAAAATTAAAAATTAAAAATTAAAAATTAAAAATTAAAAATTAAAATTAAAAATTAAAAATTAAAAATTAAAAATTAAAAATAAAAATTAAAAATTAAAAATTAAAAATTAAAAATTAAAAATTAAAAAATTAAAAATTAAAAATTAAAAATTAAAAATTAAAAATTAAAAATTAAAAATTAAAAATTAAAAATTAAAAATTAAAAATTAAAAAATTAAAAATTAAAAATTAAAAATTAAAAATTAAAAATTAAAAATTAAAAATTAAAAATTAAAAATTAAAAATTAAAAATTAAAAAATAAAAATAAAAAATAAAAATTAAAAATTAAAAATTAAAAATTAAAAATTAAAAATTAAAAATTAAAAATTAAAAATTAAAAATTAAAAATTAAAAATTAAAAATAAAAAATTAAAAATTAAAAATTAAAAATTAAAAATTAAAAATAAAAAATTAAAAAATTAAAAAATTAAAAATTAAAAATTAAAGATTTAAAAATTAAAAATTTAAAATTAAAAATTAAAAATTAAAAATTAAAAATTAAAAAATAAAAATTAAAAAATAAAAATTAAAAATTAAAAATTAAAATTTAAAAATTAAAAATTAAAAATTAAAAATTAAAAATTAAAAATTAAAAATTTAAAATTAAAAATTAAAAATTAAAAATTAAAAATTAAAAATTAAAAATTAAAAATTAAAAATTAAAAAATTAAAAATTAAAAATTAAAAATTAAAAATTAAAATTAAAAATTAAAAATTAAAAATTAAAATTAAAAATTAAAAATTGAAAATTAAAAATTAACAATCAAAAATCAAAAATTAAAAATTAAAATTAGAAAATAAAAATTAAAAATTAAAAATTTAAAATTAAAAGTTAAAAATTAAAAATTAAAAATAAAAATTAAAAACTAAAAATCAAAAATTAAAAATTAAAAATTAAAAAATAAAATTAAAAATTAAAAATTAAAAATTAAAAATTAAAAATTAAAAATTAAAAATCAAAAATTAAAAATTAAAAATTAAAAATTAAAAAATTAAAAATTAAAAATTAAAAATTAAAAAATAAAAATTAAAAATTAAAAATTAAAAATTAAAAATTAAAAATTAAAAATTAAAAATTAAAAATTAAAAATTAAAAATTAAAAATTAAAAATTAAAAATTAAAAATTAAAAATAAAAATTAAAAATTAAAAATTAAAAATTAAAAATTAAAAATTAAAAATTAAAAATTAAAAATTAAAAATTAAAAATTAAAAATTAAAAATTAAAAATTAAAAATTAAAAATTAAAAATTAAAAATTAAAAATTAAAAATTAAAAATTAAAAATTAAAAATTAAAATTAAAAATTAAAAATTAAAAATTAAAAATTAAAAATTAAAAATTAAAAATTAAAAATTAAAAATGAAAAATTAAAAATTAAAAATTAAAAATTAAAAATTAAAAATTAAAAATTAAAAATTAAAAATTAAAAATTAAAAATTAAAAATTAAAAATTAAAAATTAAAAATTAAAAATTAAAAATTAAAAATTAAAAATTAAAAATTAAAAATTAAAAATTAAAAATTAAAAATTAAAAATTAAAAATTAAAAATTAAAAATTAAAAATTAAAAATTAAAAATTAAAAATTAAAAATTAAAAATAAAAATTAAAAATTAAAAATTAAAAATTAAAAATTAAAAATTAAAAATTAAAAATTAAAAATTAAAAATTAAAAATTAAAAATTAAAAATTAAAAATTAAAAATTAAAAATTAAAAATTAAAAATTAAAAATTGAAAATTAAAAATTTAAAATTAATATTAAAAATTAAAAATTAAAAATTAAAAATTAAAAATTTAAAAATTAATAATTAAAAATTAAAAATTAAATATAAAATATTAAAAATTAAAAATTAAAAATTAAAAATTAAAAATTAAAAATTAACAGTTAAAAATTAATAATTAAAAATTAAAAATTAAAAATTTTAAAATTAAAAATTAGAAATTAAAAATTAAAAATTAGAAATTAAATGTTAAAAATTAAAAATTAAAAATGAAAAAAATAAAAATTAAGAATTAAAAATTAAGAATTGAATTTTGAAAATTAAAAATTCAAAATTTAAAATTAAAAATTAAAAATTAAAAATTAAAAATTAAATATTAAAAATTAAAAATTAAAAATTAAAAATTATAAATTATAAATTATAAATTAAAAATTAAAAATTACAAATTAATAATTAAAAATTAAAAACTAAAATTTAAAAATTCAAAATTCAAAATTTAAAATTACAAATTACAAATTACAAATTAAAAATTAAAAATTTAAAATTTGAAATTTAAAATTTCAAATTAAAAATTAAAAATTAAATATTAGAAATTAAAAATTAAAAATTAAAATTAAAAATTAAAAATTAAAAATTAAAAATTAAAAATTAAAAATTAAAAATTAAAAATTAAATATTATAAATTAAAAATTAAAAATTAAAAATTAAAAATTAAAAATTAAAAATTAAAAATTAAAAATTAAAAATTAAAAATTAAAAATTAAAAATTAAAAATTAAAAATTAAAAATTAAAAATTAAAAATTAAAAATAAAAAATAAAAAATTAAACATTAAAAATTAAAAATTAAAAATTAAAAATTAAAAATTAAAAATTAAAAATTAAAAATGAAAAAAATAAAAATTAAGAATTAAAAATTAAGAATTGAATTTTGAAAATTAAAAATTCAAAATTTAAAATTAAAAATTAAAAATTAAATATTAAAAATTAAAAATTAAAAATTAAAAATTATAAATTATAAATTAAAAATTAAAAATTACAAATTAATAATTAAAAATTAAAAACTAAAAATTAAAAATTCAAAATTCAAAATTTAAAATTACAAATTACAAATTACAAATTACAAATTAAAAATTAAAAATTTAAAATTTGAAATTTAAAATTTCAAATTAAAAATTAAAAATTAAATATTAGAAATTAAAAATTAAAAATTAAAATTAAAAATTAAAAATTAAAAATTAAAAATTAAAAATTAAAAATTAAAAATTAAATATTATAAATTAAAAATTAAAAATTAAAAATTAAAAATTAAAAATTAAAAATTAAAAATTAAAAATTAAAAATTAAAAATAAAAAATAAAAAATTAAACATTAAAAATTAAAAATTAAAAATTAAAAATTAAAAATTAAAAATTAAAAATTAAAAATTAAAAATTAAAAATTAAAAATTAAAAATTAAAAATTAAAAATTAAAAATTAAAAATTAAAAATTAAAAATTAAAAATTAAAAATTAAAAATTAAAAATTAAAAATTAAAAATTAAAAATTAAAAATTAAAAATTAAAAATTAAAAATTAAAAATTAAAAATTAAAAATTAAAAATTAAAAATTAAAAATTAAAAATTAAAAATTAAAAATTAAAAATTAAAAATTAAAAATTAAAAATTAAAAATTAAAAATTAAAAATTAAAAATTAAAAATTAAAAATTAAAAATTAAAAATTAAAAATTAAAAATTAAAAATTAAAAATTAAAAATTAAAAATTAAAAATTAAAAATTAAAAATTAAAAATTGAAAATTAAAAATTTAAAATTAAAAATTAATATTAAAAATTAAAAATTAAAAATTAAAAATTAAAAATTAAAAATTAAAAATTAAAAATTAAAAATTCAAATTAAAAATTAAAAATTAAAAATTAAAAATTAAAAATTAAAAATTAAAAATTAAAAATTAAAAATTAAAAATTAAAAATTAAAAATTAAAAACTAATAATTAAAAATTAAAAATTAAAAATTAAAAATTAAAAATTAAAAATTAAAAATTAAAAATTAAAAATTAAAAATTAAAAATTAAAAATTAAAAATTAAAAATTAAAAATTAAAAATTAAAAATTAAAAATTAAAAATTAAAAATTAAAAATTAAAAATTAAAAATTAAAAATTAAAAATTAAAAATTAAAAATTAAAAATTAAAAATTAAAAATTAAAAATTAAAAATTAAAAATTTAAAAATTAGTAATTAAAAATTAAAAATTAAATATTAAATATTAAAAATTAAAAATTAAAAATTAAAAATTAAAAATTAAAAATTAATAATTAAAAATTAAAAATTAAAAATTAAAAATTAAAAAATAAAAATTAAAAATTAAAAATTAAAAATTAAAAAGTAAAAATTAAAAATTAAAATTAAAAATTAAAAATAAAAAATTAAAAATTAGAAATTAAAAATTAAAAATTAAAAATTAAAAATTAAAAATTAAAAATTAAAAATTAAAAATTAAAAATTAAAAATTAAAAATTAAAAATTAAAAATTAAAAATTAAAAATTAAAAATTAAAAATTAAAAATTAAAAATTAAAAATTAAAAATTAAAAATTAAAAATTAAAAATTAAAAATTAAAAATTAAAAATTAAAAATTAAAAATTAAAAATTAAAAATTAAAAATTAAAAATTAAAAATTGAAAATTAAAAATTTAAAATTAAAAATTAATATTAAAAATTAAAAATTAAAAATTAAAAATTAAAAATTAAAAATTAAAAATTAAAAATTAAAAATTGAAATTAAAAATTAAAAATTAAAAATTAAAAATTAAAAATTAAAAATTAAAAATTAAAAATTAAAAATTAAAAATTAAAAATTAAAAATTAAAAATTAAAAATTAAAAATTAAAAATTAAAAATTAAAAATTAAAAATTAAAAATTAAAAATTAAAAACTAATAATTAAAAATTAAAAATTTAAAATTAAAAATTAAAAATTAAAAATTAAAAATTAAAAATTAAAAATTAAAAATTAAAAATTAAAAATTAAAAATTAAAAATTAAAAATTAAAAATTAAAAATTTAAAAATTAGTAATTAAAAATTAAAAATTAAATATTAAATATTAAAAATTAAAAATTAAAAATTAAAAATTAAAAATTAAAAATTAAAAATTAAAAATTAATAATTAAAAATTAAAAATTAAAAATTAAAAAATAAAAATTAAAAATTAAAAATTAAAAATTAAAAAGTAAAAATTAAAAATTAAAATTAAAAATTAAAAATAAAAAATTAAAAATTAGAAATTAAAAATTAAAAATTAAAAATTAAAAATTAAAAATTAAAAATTAAAAATTAAAAATTCAAAATTAAAAATTAAAAATTAAAAATTAAAAATTAAAAATTAAAAATTAAAAATTAAAAATTAAAAATTAAAAATTAAAAATTAAAAATTAAAAATTAAAAATTAAAAATTAAAAATTAAAAATTAAAAATTAAAAATTAAAAATTAAAAATTAAAAATTAAAAATTAAAAATTAAAAATTAAAAATTAAAAATTAAAAATTAAAAATTAAAAATTAAAAATTAAAAATTAAAAATTAAAAATTAAAAATTAAAAATTAAAAATTAAAAATTAAAAATTAAAAATTAAAAATTAAAAATTAAAAATTAAAAATTAAAAATTAAAAATTAAAAATTAAAAATTAAAAATTAAAAATTAAAAATTAAAAATTAAAAATTAAAAATTAAAAATTAAAAATTAAAAATTAAAAATTAAAAATTAAAAAATAAAAATAAAAAATAAAAATTAAAAATTAAAAATTAAAAATTAAAAATTAAAAATTAAAAATTAAAAATTAAAAATTAAAAATTAAAAATTAAAAATTAAAAATTAAAAATTAAAAATAAAAAATTAAAAATTAAAAATTAAAAATTAAAAATAAAAAATTAAAAAATTAAAAAATTAAAAATTAAAAATTAAAGATTTAAAAATTTAAAATTAAAAATTAAAAATTAAAAATTAAAAATTAAAAAATAAAAATTAAAAAATAAAAATTAAAAATTAAAAATTAAAATTTAAAAATTAAAAATTAAAAATTAAAAATTAAAAATTAAAAATTAAAAATTTAAAATTAAAAATTTAAAATTAAAAATTAAAAATTAAAAATTAAAAATTAAAAATTAAAAATTAAAAATTAAAAATTAAAAATTAAAAATTAAAAATTAAAAATTAAAAATTAAAAATTAAAAATTAAAAATTAAAAATTGAAAATTAAAAATTAACAATCAAAAATCAAAAATTAAAAATTAAAAATTAGAAAATAAAAATTAAAAATTAAAAATTTAAAATTAAAAGTTAAAAATTAAAAATTAAAAATAAAAATTAAAAACTAAAAATCAAAAATTAAAAATTAAAAATTAAAAAATAAAATTAAAAATTAAAAATTAAAAATTAAAAATTAAAAATTAAAAATTAAAAATCAAAAATTAAAAATTAAAAATTAAAAATTAAAAATTAAAAATTAAAAATTAAAAAATAAAAATTAAAAATTAAAAATTAAAAATTAAAAATTAAAAATTAAAAATTAAAAATTAAAAATTAAAAATTAAAAATTAAAAATTAAAAATTAAAAATTAAAAATAAAAATTAAAAATTAAAAATTAAAAATTAAAAATTAAAAATTAAAAATTAAAAATTAAAAATTAAAAATTAAAAATTAAAAATTAAAAATTAAAAATTAAAAATTAAAAATTAAAAATTAAAAATTAAAAATTAAAAATTAAAAATTAAAAATAAAAAATTAAAAAATTAAAAATTAAAAATTAAAGATTTAAAAATTAAAAATTAAAAATTTAAAATTAAAAATTAAAAATTAAAAATTAAAAATTAAAAATTAAAAATTAAAAATTAAAAATTAAAAATTAAAAATTAAAAATTAAAAATTAAAAATTAAAAAATAAAAATTAAAAATTAAAATTTAAAAATTAAAAATTAAAAATTAAAAATTAAAAATTAAAAATTAAAAATTAAAAATTAAAATTAAAAATTAAAAATTAAAAATTAATAATTAAAAATTTAAAATTAAAAATTAAAAATTTAAAATTTAAAATTAAAAATTAAAAATTAAAAATTAAAAATTAAAAATTAAAAATTAAAAATTAAAAATTAAAAATTAAAAATTAAAAATTAAAAATTAAAAATTAAAAATTAAAAATTAAAAATTAAAAATTAAAAATTAAAAATTAAAAATTAAAAATTAAAAATTAAAAATTAAAAATTAAAAATTAAAAATTAAAAATTAAAAATTAAAAATTAAAAATTAAAAATTAAAAATTAAAAATTAAAAATTAAAAATTAAAAATTAAAAATTAAAAATTAAAAATTAAAAATTAAAAATTAAAAATTAAAAATTGAAAATTAAAAATTAACAATCAAAAATCAAAAATTAAAAATTAGAAATTAAAAATTAAAAATTTAAAATTAAAAGTTAAAAATTAAAAATTAAAAACTAAAAATCAAAAATTAAAAATTGAAAATTAAAATTAAAAATTAAAAATTAAAAATTAAAAATCAAAAATTAAAATTTAAAAATTAAAAATTAAAAATTAAAAATTAAAAATTAAAAATTAAAAATTAAAAATTAAAAATTAAAAATTAAAAATTAAAAATTAAAAATTAAAAATTAAAAATTAAAAATTAAAAATTAAAAATTAAAAATTAAAAATTAAAAATTAAAAATTAAAAATGAAAAATTAAAAATTAAAAATTAAAAATTAAAAATTAAAAATTAAAAATTAAAAATTAAAAATTAAAAATTAAAAATTAAAAATTAAAAATTAAAAATTAAAAATTAAAAATTAAAAATTAAAAATTAAAAATTAAAAATTAAAAATTAAAAATTAAAAATTAAAAATTAAAAATTAAAAATTAAAAATTAAAAATTAAAAATTAAAAATTAAAAATTAAAAATTAAAAATTAAAAATTAAAAATTAAAAATTAAAAATTGAAAATTAAAAATTAAAAATTAACAATCAAAAATTAAAAATTAAAAATTAAAAATTAGAAATTAAAAATTAAAAATTTAAAATTAAAAGTTAAAAATTAAAATTAAAAATAAAAATTAAAAACTAAAAATCAAAAATTAAAAATTAAAAATTAAAAATTTAAATTAAAAATTAAAAATTAAAAATCAAAAATTAAAAATTAAAAATTAAAAATTAAAAATTAAAAATTAAAAATTAAAAATTAAAAATTAAAAATTAAAAATTAAAAATTAAAAATTAAAAATTAAAAATTAAAAATTAAAAATTAAAAATTAAAAATTAAAAATTAAAAATTAAAAATTAAAAATTAAAAATTAAAAATTAAAAATTAAAAAATAAAAATTAAAAATTAAAAATTAAAAATTAAAAATTAAAAATTAAAAATTAAAAATTAAAATTAAAAATTAAAAATTAAAAATTAAAAATTAAAAATTAAAATTTAAAAATTAAAAATTAAAAATTAAAAATTAAAAATTAAAAATTAAAAATTAAAAATTAAAAATTAAAAATTAAAAATTAAAAATTAAAAATTAAAAATTAAAAATTAAAAATTAAAAATTAAAAATTAAAAATTAAAAATTAAAAATTAAAAATTAAAAATTAAAAATTAAAAATTAAAAATTAAAAATTAAAAATTAAAAATTAAAAATTAGAAATTAAAAATTAAAAATTAAAAATTAAAATTAAAATTTAAAAATTAGAAATAAAAAATTAAATATTAAGAATTAAAAATTAAAAATTAAAAAATAAAAAATAAAAATAAAAATTAAAAATTAAAAATTAAAAATTAAAATTAAAAATTAAAAATTAAAAATTAAAAATTAAAAATTAAAAATTAAAAATTAAAAATTAAAAATTAAAAATTAAAAATTAAAAATTAAAAATTAAAAATTAAAAATTAAAAATTAAAAATAAAAAATTAAAAAATTAAAAATTAAAAATTAAAAATTAAAGATTTAAAAATTTAAAATTTTAAAATTAAAAATTAAAAATTAAAAATTAAAAAATAAAAATTAAAAATTAAAAATTAAAAATTAAAAATTAAAAATTAAAAATTAAAAATTAAAAATTAAAAATTAGAAATTAAAAATTAAAAATTAAAAATTAAAATTAAAATTTAAAAATTAGAAATAAAAAATTAAATATTAAGAATTAAAAATTAAAAATTAAAAAATAAAAAATAAAAATAAAAATTAAAAATTAAAAATTAAAATTAAAAATTAAAAATTAAAAATTAAAAATTAAAAATTAAAAATTAAAAATTAAAAATTAAAAATTAAAAATTAAAAATTAAAAATTAAAAATTAAAAATTAAAAATTAAAAATTAAAAATTAAAAATTAAAAATTAAAAATTAAAAATTAAAAATTAAAAATTAAAAATAAAAAATTAAAAAATTAAAAATTAAAAATTAAAAATTAAAAATTAAAGATTTAAAAATTTAAAATTTTAAAATTAAAAATTAAAAATTAAAAATTAAAAAATAAAAATTAAAAATTAAAAATTAAAAATTAAAATTTAAAAATAAAAAATTAAAAATTAAAAATTAAAAATTAAAAATTAAAAATTAAAAATTAAAAATTAAAAATTAAAAATTAAAAATTAAAAATTAAAAATTAAAAATTAAAAATTAAAAATTAAAAATTAAAAATTTAAAATTAAAAGTTAAAAATTAAAAATAAAAATTAAAAACTAAAAATCAAAAATTAAAAATTAAAAATTAAAATTAAAAATTAAAAATTTAAAATTAAAAATTAAAAATTAAAAATTAAAAATTAAAAATTAAAAATTAAAAATTAAAAATTAAAAATTAAAAATTAAAAATTAAAAATTAAAAATAAAAAATTAAAAATTAAAAATTAAAAATTAAAAATTAAAAATTAAAAATTAAAAATTAAAAATTAAAAATTAAAAATTAAAAATTAAAAATTAAAAATTAAAAATTAAAAATTAAAAATTAAAAATTAAAATTAAAAATTAAAAATTAAAAATTAAAAATTAAAAATTAAAAATTAAAATTAAAAATTAAAAATTAAAAATTAAAAATTGAAAATTAAAAATTAAAAATTTAAAATTAAAAATTAATATTAAAAATTAAAAATTAAAAATTAAAAATTAAAAATTTAAAATTAAAAATTTAAAAATTAATAATTAAAAATTAAAAATTAAATATTAAATATTAAAAATTAAAAATTAAAAATTAATAATTAAAAATTAAAAATTAAAAATTAAAAATTAAAAATTAAAAATTAAAAATTAAAAATTAAAAATTAAAAATTAAAAATTAAAAATTAAAAATTAAAAATTAAAAATTAAAAATTAAAAATAAAAAATTAAAAAATTAAAAATTAAAAATTAAAGATTTAAAAATTTAAAATTTTAAAATTAAAAATTAAAAATTAAAAATTAAAAAATAAAAATTAAAAATTAAAAATTAAAAATTAAAAATTAAAAATTAAAAATTAAAAATTAAAAATTAAAAATTAAAAATTAAAAATTAAAAATTAGAAATTAAAAATTAAAAATTAAAAATTAAAATTAAAATTTAAAAATTAGAAATAAAAAATTAAATATTAAGAATTAAAAATTAAAAATTAAAAAATAAAAAATAAAAATAAAAATTAAAAATTAAAAATTAAAAATTAAAAATTAAAATTAAAAATTAAAAATTAAAAATTAAAAATTAAAAATTAAAAATTAAAAATTAAAAATTAAAAATTAAAAATTAAAAATTAAAAATTAAAAATTAAAAATTAAAAATTAAAAATTAAAAATTAAAAATTAAAAATTAAAAATTAAAAATTAAAAATTAAAAATTAAAAATTAAAAATTAAAAATTAAAAATTAAAAATTAAAAATTAAAAATTAAAAATTAAAAATTAAAAATTAAAAATTAAAAATTAAAAATTAAAAATTAAAAATTAAAAATTAAAAATTAAAAATTAAAAATTAAAAATTAAAAATTAAAAATTAAAAATTAAAAATAAAAAATTAAAAAATTAAAAATTAAAAATTAAAAATTAAAGATTTAAAAATTTAAAATTTTAAAATTAAAAATTAAAAATTAAAAATTAAAAAATAAAAATTAAAAATTAAAAATTAAAAATTAAAATTTAAAAATAAAAAATTAAAAATTAAAAATTAAAAATTAAAAATTAAAAATTAAAAATTAAAAATTAAAAATTAAAAATTAAAAATTTAAAATTAAAAGTTAAAAATTAAAAATAAAAATTAAAAACTAAAAATCAAAAATTAAAAATTAAAAATTAAAATTAAAAATTAAAAATTTAAAATTAAAAATTAAAAATTAAAAATTAAAAATTAAAAATTAAAAATTAAAAATTAAAAATTAAAAATTAAAAATTAAAAATAAAAAATTAAAAATTAAAAATTAAAAATTAAAAATTAAAAATTAAAAATTAAAAATTAAAAATTAAAAATTAAAAATTAAAAATTAAAAATTAAAAATTAAAAATTAAAAATTAAAAATTAAAAATTAAAAATTAAAAATTAAAAATTAAAAATTAAAAATTAAAAATTAAAAATTAAAAATTAAAAATTAAAAATTAAAAATTGAAAATTAAAAATTAAAAATTTAAAATTAAAAATTAATATTAAAAATTAAAAATTAAAAATTAAAAATTAAAAATTAAAAATTTAAAATTAAAAATTTAAAAATTAATAATTAAAAATTAAAAATTAAATATTAAATATTAAAAATTAAAAATTAAAAATTAATAATTAAAAATTAAAAATTAAAAATTAAAAATTAAAAATTAAAAATTAAAAATTAAAAATTAAAAATTAAAAATTAAAAATTAAAAATTAAAAATTAAAAATTAAAAATTAAAAATTAAAAATTAAAAATTAAAAATTAAAAATTAAAAATTAAAAATTAAAAATGAAAAATGAAAAATGAAAAATTAAAAATTAAAAATTAAAAATTAAAAATTAAAAATTAAAAATTAAAAATTAAAAATTAAAAATTAAAAATTAAAAATTAAAAATTAAAAATTAAAAATTAAAAATTAAAAATTAAAAATTAAAAATTAAAAATTAAAAATTAAAAATTAAAAATTAAAAATTAAAAATTAAAAATTAAAAATTAAAAATTAAAAATTAAAAATTAAAAATTAAAAATTAAAAATTAAAAATTAAAAATTAAAAATTAAAAATTAAAAATTAAAAATTAAAAATTAAAAATTAAAAATTAAAAATTGAAAATTAAAAATTTAAAATTAAAAATTAATATTAAAAATTAAAAATTAAAAATTAAAAATTAAAAATTAAAAATTTAAAAATTAATAATTAAAAATTAAAAATTAAATATAAAATATTAAAAATTAAAAATTAAAAATTAAAAATTAAAAATTAACAGTTAAAAATTAATAATTAAAAATTAAAAATTAAAAATTTTAAAATTAAAAATTAGAAATTAAAAATTAAAAATTAGAAATTAAATGTTAAAAATTAAAAATTAAAAATGAAAAAAATAAAAATTAAGAATTAAAAATTAAGAATTGAATTTTGAAAATTAAAAATTCAAAATTTAAAATTAAAAATTAAAAATTAAAAATTAAAAATTAAAAATTAAATATTAAAAATTAAAAATTATAAATTATAAATTAAAAATTAAAAATTACAAATTAATAATTAAAAATTAAAAACTAAAATTTAAAAATTCAAAATTCAAAATTTAAAATTACAAATTACAAATTACAAATTAAAAATTAAAAATTTAAAATTTGAAATTTAAAATTTCAAATTAAAAATTAAAAATTAAATATTAGAAATTAAAAATTAAAAATTAAAATTAAAAATTAAAAATTAAAAATTAAAAATTAAAAATTAAAAATTAAAAATTAAATATTAAAAATTAAATATTATAAATTAAAAATTAAAAATTAAAAATTAAAAATTAAAAATTAAAAATTAAAAATTAAAAATTAAAAATTAAAAATTAAAAATTAAAAATTAAAAATTAAAAATAAAAAATAAAAAATTAAACATTAAAAATTAAAAATTAAAAATTAAAAATTAAAAATTAAAAATTAAAAATTAAAAATGAAAAAAATAAAAATTAAGAATTAAAAATTAAGAATTGAATTTTGAAAATTAAAAATTCAAAATTTAAAATTAAAAATTAAAAATTAAAAATTAAATATTAAAAATTAAAAATTAAAAATTATAAATTATAAATTAAAAATTAAAAATTACAAATTAATAATTAAAAATTAAAAACTAAAAATTAAAAATTCAAAATTCAAAATTTAAAATTACAAATTACAAATTACAAATTAAAAATTAAAAATTTAAAATTTGAAATTTAAAATTTCAAATTAAAAATTAAAAATTAAATATTAGAAATTAAAAATTAAAAATTAAAATTAAAAATTAAAAATTAAATAAAAATTAAAAATTAAAAATTAAAAATTAAAAATTAAAAATTAAAAATTAAAAATTAAAAATTAAAAATTAGAAATAAAAAATTACATATTAAGAATTAAAAATCTAAATTAAAAATAAAAATTAAAAATTAAAAATAAAAATTAAAAATAAAAAATTAAAAATTAAAAATTAAAAATTAAAAATTAAAAATTAAAAATTAAAAATTAAAAATTAAAAATTAAAAATAAAAAATTAAAAATTAAAAATTAAAAATTAAAAATTAAAAATTAAAAATTAAAAATTAAAAATTAAAAATTAAAAATTAAAAATTAAAAATTAAAAATTAAAAATTAAAAATTAAAAATTAAAAATTAAAAATTAAAAATTAAAAATTAAAAATTAAAAATTAAAAATTAAAAATTAAAAATTAAAAATAAAAATAAAAAATTAAAAAATTAAAAATTAAAAATTAAAAATTAAAAATTAAAGATTTAAAAATTAAAAATTTAAAATTTAAAATTAAAAATTAAAAATTAAAAATTAAAAATTAAAAATTAAAAATTAAAAATTAAAGATTTAAAAATTAAAAATTTAAAATTAAAAATTAAAAATTAAAAATTAAAAATTTAAATTAAAAAATAAAAATTAAAAATTAAAAATTAAAAATTAAAAATTAAAAATTAAAAATTAAAAATTAAAAATTAAAAATTAAAAATTAAAAATTAAAATTTAAAAATTAAAAATTAAAAATTTAAAATTAAAAATTAAAAATTAAAAATTAAAAATTAAAAATTAAAAATTAAAAATTAAAAATTAAAAATTGAAAATTAAAAATTAAAAATTAACAATCAAAAATCAAAAATTAAAAATTAAAAATTAAAAATTAAAAATTAAAAATTAAAAATTAAAAATTAAAAATTAAAAATTAAAAATTAAAAATTAAAAATTAAAAATTAAAAATTAAAAATTAAAAATTAAAAATTAAAAATTAAAAATTAAAAATTAAAAATTAAAAATTAAAAATTAAAAATTAAAAATTAAAAATTAAAAATTAAAAATTAAAAATTAAAATTTAAAAATTAAAAATTAAAAATTAAAAATTAAAAATTAAAAATTAAAAATTAAAAATTAAAAATTAAAAATTAAAAATTAAAAATTAAAAATTAAAAATTAAAAATTAAAAATTGAAAATTAAAAATTAAAAATTAAAAATTAAAAATTAAAAATTAAAAATTAAAAATTAAAAATTAAAAATTAAAAATTAAAAATTAAAAATTAAAAATTAAAAATTAAAAATTAAAAATTAAAAATTAAAAATTAAAAATTAAAAATTAAAAATTAAAAATTAAAAATTAAAAATTAAAAATTAAAAGTTAAAAATTAAAAATTATAAATTAGAAATTAAAAATTAAAAATTAAAAATGAAAATATAAAAATTAAGAATTAAAAATTAAAAATTAAGATTTAAAATTTGAAAATTAAAATTAAAAATTCAAAATTAAAAATTAAAAATTAAAACTTAAAAATTTAAAATTAAAATTTAAAAATTAAAAATTAAAAATTAAAAATAAAAATTAAAAACTAAAAATCAAAAATTAAAAATTAAAAATTAAAATTAAAATTAAAATTAAAAATTAAAAATTAAAAATAAAAAATTAAAAATTAAAAATTAAAAATTAAAAATTAAAAATTAAAAATTAAAAATTAAAAATTAAAAATTAAAAATTAAAAATTAAAAATTAAAAATTAAAAATTAAAAATTAAAAATTAAAAATTAAAAATTAAAAATTAAAAATTAAAAATTAAAAATTAAAAATTAAAAATTAAAAATTAAAAATTAAAAATTAAAAATTAAAAATTAAAAATTAAAAATTAAAAATTAAAAATTAAAAATTAAAAATTAAAAATTAAAAATTAAAAATTAAAAATTAAAAATTAAAAATTAAAAATTAAAAATTTAAAAATTAAAAATTAAAAATTAAAAATTAAAAATTAAAAATTAAAAATTAAAAATTAAAAATTAAAAATTAAAAATTAAAAATTAAAAATTAAAAATTAAAAATTAAAAATTAAAAATTAAAAATTAAAAATTAAAAATTAAAAATTAAAAATTAAAAATTAAAAATTAAAAATTAAAAATTAAAAATTAAAAATTAAAAATTAAAAATTAAAAATTAAAAATTAAAAATTAAAAATTAAAAATTAAAAATTAAAAATTAAAAATTAAAAATTAAAAATTAAAAACTAAAAATTAAAAATTAAAAATTAAATATTAAAAATTAAATATTAAAAATTAAAAATTAAAAATTAAAAATTAAAAATTAAAAACTAAAAATTAAAAATTAAAAATTAAAAATTAAAAATTAAAAATTAAAAATTAAAAATTAAAAATTAAAAATTAAAAAATAAAAATTAAAAATTAAAAATTAAAAATTAAAAATTAAGAATTAAAAATTAAAAATTAAAAATTAAAAATTAAAAATTAAAAATTAAAAATTAAAAATTAAAAATTAAAAATTAAAAATTAAAAATTAAAAATTAAAAATTACAAATTAATAATTACAAATTAAAAATTAAAAATTAAAAATTAAAAATTAAAAATTAAAAACTAAAAATTAAAAATTAAAAATTAAAAATTAGAAATTAAAATTAAAAATTAAAAATTAAAATTAAAAATTAAAAATTAAAAATTAAAAATTAAAAATTAAAAATTAAAAATTAAAAATTAAAAATTAAAAATTAAAAATTAAAAATTAGAAATAAAAAATTAAATATTAAGAATTAAAAATTAAAAATTAAAAATAAAAATTAAAAATTAAAAATTAAAAATAAAAAATTAAAAATTAAAAATTAAAAATTAAAAATTAAAAATTAAAAATTAATAATTAAAAATAAAAAAATTAAAAAATTAAAAATTAAAATTTAAAAATTAAAGATTTAAAAATTAAAAATTTAAAATTAAAAATTAAAAATTAAAAATTAAAAATTAAAAATTAAAAATTAAAAATTAAAGATTAAAAATTAAAAATTAAAAAATAAAAATTAAAAATTAAAAATTAAAAATTTAAAAATTAAAAATTAAAAATTAAAAATTAAAAATTAAAAATTAAAAATTAAAAATTAAAAATTAAAAATTAAAAATTAAAAATTAAAAATTAAAAATTAAAAATTAAAAATTAAAAATTAAAAATTAAAAATTAAAAATTAAAAATTAAAAATTGAAAATTAAAAATTAAAAATTAACAATCAAAAATCAAAAATTAAAAATAAAAAATTAGAAATTAAAAATTAAAAATTTAAAATTAAAAGTTAAAAATTAAAAATTAAAATAAAAATTAAAAACTAAAAATCAAAAATTAAAAATTAAAAATTAAAAATTAAAATTAAAAATTAAAAATTAAAAATTAAAAATTAAAAATTAAAAATTAAAAATTAAAAATTAAAAATTAAAAATTAAAAATTAAAAATTAAAAATTAAAAATTAAAAGTTTAAAATTAAAAATTAAAAATTAAAAATTAAAAATTAAAAATTAAAAATTAAAAATTAAAAATTAAAAATTAAAAATTAAAAATTAAAAATTAAAAATTAAAAATTAAAAATTAAAAATTAAAAATTAAAAATTAAAAAATTAAAAATTAAAAATTAAAAATTAAAAATTAAAAATTAAAAATTAAAAATTAAAAATTAAAAATTAAAAATTAAAAATTAAAAATTAAAAATTAAAAATTAAAAATTAAAAATTAAAAATTAAAAATTAAAAATTAAAAATTAAAAATTAAAAATTAAAAATTAAAAATTAAAAATTAAAAATTAGAAATTAAAAATTAAAAATTAAAAATGAAAAAATAAAAATTAAGAATTAAAAATTAAAAATTAAGAATTAAAATTTGAAAATTAAAAATAAAAATTAAAAACTAAAAATCAAAAATTAAAAATTAAAAATTAAAAATTAAAAATTAAAAATTAAAAATTAAAAATTAAAAATTAAAAATTAAAAATTAAAAATTAAAAATTAAAAATTAAAAATTAAAAATTAAAAATTAAAAATAAAAATTAAAAATTAAAAATTAAAAATTAAAAATTAAAAATTAAAAATTAAAAATTAAAAATTAAAAATTAAAAATTAAAAATTAAAAATTAAAAATTTAAAATTAAAAATTTTAAAAAATTAAAAATTAAAAATTAAAAATTAAAAATTAAAAATTAAAAATTAAAAAATTAAAAATTAAAAATTAAAAATTAAAAATTAAAAATTAAAAATTAAAAATTAAAAATTAAAAATTAAAACTTAAAAATTAAAAATTAAAAATTAAAAAATAAATATTAAAAATTAAATATTAAAAATTAAAAATTAAAAATTAAAAATTAAAAATTAAAAATTAAAAATTAAAAATTAAAAATTAAAAATTAAAAATTAAAAGTTAAAAATTAAAAATTAAAAATTAAAAATTAAAAATTAAAAATTAAAA
The DNA here is from genome assembly GCA_963682025.1 of Cordilura impudica. NCBI lineage: Eukaryota > Metazoa > Arthropoda > Insecta > Diptera > Scathophagidae > Cordilura > Cordilura impudica. Next base: position 19,868 of record CAVMKG010000352.1, read on the forward strand.
ATTAAAAATTAAAAATTAAAATTAAAAATTAAAAATTAAAAATTAAAAATTAAAAATTAAAAATTAAAAATTAAAAATTAAAAATTAAAAATGAAAAATTAAAAATTAAAAATTAAAAATTAAAAATTAAAAATTAAAAATTAAAAATTAAAAATTAAAAATTAAAAAATTAAAAATTTAAAATTAAAAATTAAAAATTAAAAATTAAAAATTAAAAATTAAAAATTAAAATTAAAAATTAAAAATTAAAAATTAAAAATTAAAAATTAAAAATTAAAAATTAAAAATTAAAAATTAAAAATTAAAAATTAAAAATTAAAAATTAAAAATTAAAAAATAAAAAATAAAAATTAAGAATAAAGAATTAAAAATTATGAATTAAAATATCAAAATTAAAAATTAAAAATTAAAAATTAAAAATTAAAAATTAAAAATTAAAAATTAAAAATTAAAAATTAAAAATTAAAAATTCAAAATTAAAAATTAAAAATAAAAAATTAAAAATTAAAAATTAAAAATTAGATATTAAAAATTACAAATTACAAATTACAAATTAAAATTAAAAAATTAAAAATTAAAAATTAAAAATTAAAAAATTAAAAATTAAAATTAAAAATTAAAAATTAAAAATTAAAAATTAAAAATTAAAAATTAAAAATTAAAAATTAAAAATTAAAAATTAAAAATTAAAAATTAAAAATTAAAAATTAAAAATTAAAAATTAAAAATTAAAAATTAAAAATTAAAAATTAAAAATTAAAAATTAAAAATTAAAAATTAAAAATTAAAAATTAAAAATTAAAAATTAAAAATTAAAAATTAAAAATTAAAAATTAAAAATTAAAAATTAAAAATTAAAAATTAAAAATTAAAAATTAAAAATTAAAAATTAAAAATTAAAAATTAAAAATTAAAAATTAAAAATTAAAAATTAAAAATTAAAAATTAAAAATTAAAAATTAAAAATTAAAAATTAAAAATTAAAAATTAAAAATTGAAAATTAAAAATTTAAAAATTAGTAATTAAAAATTAAAAATTAAATATTAAATATTAAAAATTAAAAATTAAAAATTAAAAATTAAAAATTAAAAATTAAAAATTAAAAATTAATAATTAAAAATTAAAAATTAAAAATTAAAAAATAAAAATTAAAAATTAAAAATTAAAAATTAAAAAGTAAAAATTAAAAATTAAAATTAAAAATTAAAAATTAAAAATAAAAAATTAAAAATTAGAAATTAAAAATTAAAAATTAAAAATTAAAAATTAAAAATTAAAAATTAAAAATTAAAAATTAAAAATTAAAAATTAAAAATTAAAAATTAAAAATTAAAAATTAAAAATTAAAAATTAAAAATTAAAAATTAAAAATTAAAAATTAAAAATTAAAAATTAAAAATTAAAAATTAAAAATTAAAAATTAAAAATTAAAAATTAAAAATTAAAAATTAAAAATTAAAAATTAAAAATTAAAAATTAAAAATTAAAAATTAAAAATTAAAAATTAAAAATTGAAAATTAAAAATTTAAAATTAAAAATTAATATTAAAAATTAAAAATTAAAAATTAAAAATTAAAAATTAAAAATTAAAAATTAAAAATTAAAATTAAAAATTAAAAATTAAAAATTAAAAATTCAAATTAAAAATTAAAAATTAAAATTAAAAATTAAAAATTAAAAATTAAAAATTAAAAATTAAAAATTAAAAATTAAAACTTAAAAATTTAAAATTAAAAATTAAAAATTAAAAATTAAAAATTAAAAATTAAAAATTAAAAAATTAAAAATTAAAAATTAAAAATTAAAAACTAATAATTAAAAATTAAAAATTAAAAATTAAAAATTAAAAATTAAAAATTAAAAATTAAAAATTAAAAATTTAAAAAATTAGTAATTAAAAATTAAATATTAAATATTAAAAATTAAAAATTAAAAATTAATAATTAAAAATTAAAAATTAAAAATTAAAAATTAAAAAATAAAAATTAAAAATTAAAAATTAAAAATTAAAAAGTAAAAATTAAAATTAAAATTAAAAATTAAAAATAAAAAATTAAAAATTAGAAATTAAAAATTAAAAATTAAAAATTAAAAATTAAAAATTAAAAATTCAAAATTCAAAATTAAAAATTAGAAATTAAAAATTAAAAAATTTAAAATTAAAAGTTAAAAATTAAAAATTAAAAACTAAAAATCAAAAATTAAAAATTAAAAATTAAAAATTAAAATTAAAAATTAAAAATTAAAAATTAAAATCAAAAATTAAAATTTAAAAATTAAAAATTAAAAATTAAAAATTAAAAATTAAAAATTAAAAATTAAAAATTAAAAATTAAAAATTAAAAATTAAAAATTAAAAATTAAAAATTAAAAATTAAAAATTAAAAATGAAAAATTAAAAAATTAAAAATTAAAAATTAAAAATTAAAAATTAAAAATTAAAAATTAAAAATTAAAAATTAAAAATTAAAAATTAAAAATTAAAAATTAAAAATTAAAAATTAAAAATTAAAAATTAAAAATTAAAAATTAAAAAATTAAAAATTAAAAATTAAAAATTAAAAATTAAAAATTAAAAATTAAAAATTAAAATTAAAAATTAAAAATTGAAAATTAAAAATTAAAAATTAACAATCAAAAATTAAAAATTAAAAATTAAAAATTAAAAATTAGAAATTAAAAATTAAAAATTTAAAATTAAAAGTTAAAAATTAAAATTAAAAATAAAAATTAAAAACTAAAAATCAAAAATTAAAAATTAAAAATTAAAAATTTAAATTAAAAATTAAAAATTAAAAATCAAAAATTAAAAATTAAAAATTAAAAATTAAAAATTAAAAATTAAAAATTAAAAATTAAAAATTAAAAATTAAAAATTAAAAATTAAAAATTAAAAATTAAAAATTAAAAATTAAAAATTAAAAATTAAAAATTAAAAATTAAAAATTAAAAAATAAAAATTAAAAATTAAAAATTAAAAATTAAAAATTAAAAATTAAAAATTAAAAATTAAAAATTAAAATTAAAAATTAAAAATTAAAAATTAAAAATTAAAAATTAAAAATTAAAATTTAAAAATTAAAAATTAAAAATTAAAAATTAAAAATTAAAAATTAAAAATTAAAAATTAAAAATTAAAAATTAAAAATTAAAAATTAAAAATTAAAAATTAAAAATTAAAAATTAAAAATTAAAAATTAAAAATTAAAAATTAAAAATTAAAAATTAAAAATTAAAAATTAAAAATTAAAAATTAGAAATTAAAAATTAAAAATTAAAAATTAAAATTAAAATTTAAAAATTAGAAATAAAAAATTAAATATTAAGAATTAAAAATTAAAAATTAAAAAATAAAAAATAAAAATAAAAATTAAAAATTAAAAATTAAAAATTAAAACTAAAAATTAAAAATTAAAAATTAAAAATTAAAAATTAAAAATTAAAAATTAAAAATTAAAAATTAAAAATTAAAAATTAAAAATTAAAAATTAAAAATTAAAAATTAAAAATTAAAAATTAAAAATTAAAAATTAAAAATTAAAAATTAAAAATAAAAAATTAAAAAATTAAAAATTAAAAATTAAAAATTAAAGATTTAAAAATTTAAAATTTTAAAATTAAAAATTAAAAATTAAAAATTAAAAAATAAAAATTAAAAATTAAAAATTAAAAATTAAAATTTAAAAATAAAAAATTAAAAATTAAAAATTAAAAATTAAAAATTAAAAATTAAAAATTAAAAATTAAAAATTAAAAATTAAAAATTAAAAATTAAAAATTAAAAATTGAAAATTAAAAATTAACAATCAAAAATCAAAAATTAAAAATTAAAAATTAGAATTTAAAAATTAAAAATTAAAAATTAAAAATTAAAAATTAAAAATTAAAAATTAAAAATTAAAAATTAAAAATTAAAAATTAAAAATTAAAAATTTAAAATTAAAAGTTAAAAATTAAAAATAAAAATTAAAAACTAAAAATCAAAAATTAAAAATTAAAAATTAAAATTAAAAATTAAAAATTTAAAATTAAAAATTAAAAATTAAAAATTAAAAATTAAAAATTAAAAATTAAAAATTAAAAATTAAAAATTAAAAATAAAAAATTAAAAATTAAAAATTAAAAATTAAAAATTAAAAATTAAAAATTAAAAATTAAAAATTAAAAATTAAAAATTAAAAATTAAAAATTAAAAATTAAAAATTAAAAATTAAAAATTAAAAATTAAAAATAAAAAATTAAAAATTAAAAATTAAAAATTAAAAATTAAAAATTAAAAATTAAAAATTAAAAATTAAAAATTAAAAATTGAAAATTAAAAATTAAAAATTTAAAATTAAAAATTAATATTAAAAATTAAAAATTAAAAATTAAAAATTAAAAATTTAAAATTAAAAATTTAAAAATTAATAATTAAAAATTAAAAATTAAATATTAAATATTAAAAATTAAAAATTAAAAATTAATAATTAAAAATTAAAAATTAAAAATTAAAAATTAAAAATTAAAAATTAAAAATTAAAAATTAAAAATTAAAAATTAAAAATTAAAAATTAAAAATTAAAAATTAAAAATTAAAAATTAAAAATTAAAAATTAAAAATTAAAAATTAAAAATTAAAAATTAAAAATTAAAAATGAAAAATTAAAAATTAAAAATTAAAAATTAAAAATTAAAAATTAAAAATTAAAAATTAAAAATTAAAAATTAAAAATTAAAAATTAAAAATTAAAAATTAAAAATTAAAAATTAAAAATTAAAAATTAAAAATTAAAAATTAAAAATTAAAAATTAAAAATTAAAAATTAAAAATTAAAAATTAAAAATTAAAAATTAAAAATTAAAAATTAAAAATTAAAAATTAAAAATTAAAAATTAAAAATTAAAAATTAAAAATTAAAAATTAAAAATTAAAAATTAAAAATTAAAAATTAAAAATTAAAAATTAAAAATTAAAAATTAAAAATTAAAAATTAAAAATTAAAAATTAAAAATTTAAAATTAATATTAAAAATTAAAAATTAAAAATTAAAAATTAAAAATTTAAAAATTAATAATTAAAAATTAAAAATTAAATATAAAATATTAAAAATTAAAAATTAAAAATTAAAAATTAAAAATTAACAGTTAAAAATTAATAATTAAAAATTAAAAATTAAAAATTTTAAAATTAAAAATTAGAAATTAAAAATTAAAAATTAGAAATTAAATGTTAAAAATTAAAAATTAAAAATGAAAAAAATAAAAATTAAGAATTAAAAATTAAGAATTGAATTTTGAAAATTAAAAATTCAAAATTTAAAATTAAAAATTAAAAATTAAAAATTAAAAATTAAATATTAAAAATTAAAAATTAAAAATTAAAAATTATAAATTATAAATTATAAATTAAAAATTAAAAATTACAAATTAATAATTAAAAATTAAAAACTAAAATTTAAAAATTCAAAATTCAAAATTTAAAATTACAAATTACAAATTACAAATTAAAAATTAAAAATTTAAAATTTGAAATTTAAAATTTCAAATTAAAAATTAAAAATTAAATATTAGAAATTAAAAATTAAAAATTAAAATTAAAAATTAAAAATTAAAAATTAAAAATTAAAAATTAAAAATTAAAAATTAAAAATTAAATATTATAAATTAAAAATTAAAAATTAAAAATTAAAAATTAAAAATTAAAAATTAAAAATTAAAAATTAAAAATTAAAAATTAAAAATTAAAAATTAAAAATTAAAAATTAAAAATTAAAAATAAAAAATAAAAAATTAAACATTAAAAATTAAAAATTAAAAATTAAAAATTAAAAATTAAAAATTAAAAATGAAAAAAATAAAAATTAAGAATTAAAAATTAAGAATTGAATTTTGAAAATTAAAAATTCAAAATTTAAAATTAAAAATTAAAAATTAAATATTAAAAATTAAAAATTAAAAATTAAAAATTATAAATTAAAAATTAAAAATTACAAATTAATAATTAAAAATTAAAAACTAAAAATTAAAAATTCAAAATTCAAAATTTAAAATTACAAATTACAAATTACAAATTAAAAATTAAAAATTTAAAATTTGAAATTTAAAATTTCAAATTAAAAATTAAAAATTAAATATTAGAAATTAAAAATTAAAAATTAAAATTAAAAATTAAAAATTAAAAATTAAAAATTAAAAATTAAAAATTAAAAATTAAAAATTAAATATTATAAATTAAAAATTAAAAATTAAAAATTAAAAATTAAAAATTAAAAATTAAAAATTAAAAATTAAAAATAAAAAATAAAAAATTAAACATTAAAAATTAAAAATTAAAAATTAAAAATTAAAAATTAAAAATTAAAAATTAAAAATTAAAAATTAAAAATTAAAAATTAAAAATTAAAAATTAAAAATTAAAAATTAAAAATTAAAAATTAAAAATTAAAAATTAAAAATTAAAAATTAAAAATTAAAAATTAAAAATTAAAAATTAAAAATTAAAAATTAAAAATTAAAAATTAAAAATTAAAAATTAAAAATTAAAAATTAAAAATTAAAAATTAAAAATTAAAAATTAAAAATTAAAAATTAAAAATTAAAAATTAAAAATTAAAAATTAAAAATTAAAAATTAAAAATTAAAAATTAAAAATTAAAAATTAAAAATTAAAAATTAAAAATTAAAAATTAAAAATTAAAAATTAAAAATTAAAAATTAAAAATTAAAAATTAAAAATTAAAAATTGAAAATTAAAAATTTAAAATTAAAAATTAATATTAAAAATTAAAAATTAAAAATTAAAAATTAAAAATTAAAAATTAAAATTAAAAATTAAAAATTAAAAATTAAAAATTCAAATTAAAAATTAAAAATTAAAAATTAAAAATTAAAAATTAAAAATTAAAAATTAAAAATTAAAAATTAAAAATTAAAAATTAAAAATTAAAAATTAAAAATTAAAAATTAAAAACTAATAATTAAAAATTAAAAATTAAAAATTAAAAATTAAAAATTAAAAATTAAAAATTAAAAATTAAAAATTAAAAATTAAAAATTAAAAATTAAAAATTAAAAATTAAAAATTAAAAATTAAAAATTAAAAATTAAAAATTAAAAATTAAAAATTAAAAATTAAAAATTAAAAATTAAAAATTAAAAATTAAAAATTAAAAATTAAAAATTAAAAATTTAAAAATTAGTAATTAAAAATTAAAAATTAAATATTAAATATTAAAAATTAAAAATTAAAAATTAAAAATTAAAAATTAAAAATTAATAATTAAAAATTAAAAATTAAAAATTAAAAATTAAAAAATAAAAATTAAAAATTAAAAATTAAAAATTAAAAAGTAAAAATTAAAAATTAAAATTAAAAATTAAAAATAAAAAATTAAAAATTAGAAATTAAAAATTAAAAATTAAAAATTAAAAATTAAAAATTAAAAATTAAAAATTAAAAATTAAAAATTAAAAATTAAAAATTAAAAATTAAAAATTAAAAATTAAAAATTAAAAATTAAAAATTAAAAATTAAAAATTAAAAATTAAAAATTAAAAATTAAAAATTAAAAATTAAAAATTAAAAATTAAAAATTAAAAATTAAAAATTAAAAATTAAAAATTAAAAATTGAAAATTAAAAATTTAAAATTAAAAATTAATATTAAAAATTAAAAATTAAAAATTAAAAATTAAAAATTAAAAATTAAAAATTAAAAATTCAAATTAAAAATTAAAAATTAAAAATTAAAAATTAAAAATTAAAAATTAAAAATTAAAAATTAAAAATTAAAAATTAAAAATTAAAAATTAAAAATTAAAAATTAAAAATTAAAAATTAAAAATTAAAAATTAAAAATTAAAAATTAAAAATTAAAAACTAATAATTAAAAATTAAAAATTTAAAATTAAAAATTAAAAATTAAAAATTAAAAATTAAAAATTAAAAATTAAAAATTAAAAATTAAAAATTAAAAATTAAAAATTAAAAATTAAAAATTAAAAATTAAAAATTTAAAAATTAGTAATTAAAAATTAAAAATTAAATATTAAATATTAAAAATTAAAAATTAAAAATTAAAAATTAAAAATTAAAAATTAAAAAATAATAATTAAAAATTAAAAATTAAAAATTAAAAAATAAAAATTAAAAATTAAAAATTAAAAATTAAAAAGTAAAAATTAAAAATTAAAATTAAAAATTAAAAATAAAAAATTAAAAATTAGAAATTAAAAATTAAAAATTAAAAATTAAAAATTAAAAATTAAAAATTAAAAATTCAAAATTAAAAAATTAAAAATTAAAAATTAAAAATTAAAAATTAAAAATTAAAAATTAAAAATTAAAAATTAAAAATTAAAAATTAAAAATTAAAAATTAAAAATTAAAAATTAAAAATTAAAAATTAAAAATTAAAAATTAAAATTAAAAATTAAAAATTAAAAATTAAAAATTAAAAATTAAAAATTAAAAATTAAAAATTAAAAATTAAAAATTAAAAATTAAAAATTAAAAATTAAAAATTAAAAATTAAAAATTAAAAATTAAAAATTAAAAATTAAAAATTAAAAATTAAAAATTAAAAATTAAAAATTAAAAATTAAAAATTAAAAATTAAAAATTAAAAATTAAAAATTAAAAATTAAAAATTAAAAATTAAAAATTAAAATTAAAAATTAAAAATTAAAAATTAAAAATTAAAAATTAAAATTAAAAATTAAAATTAAAAAATAAAAATAAAAAATAAAAATTAAAAAATTAAAAATTAAAAATTAAAAATTAAAAATTAAAAATTAAAAATTAAAAATTAAAAATTAAAAATTAAAAATTAAAAATTAAAAATTAAAAATAAAAAATTAAAAATTAAAAATTAAAAATTAAAAATAAAAAATTAAAAAATTAAAAAATTAAAAATTAAAAATTAAAGATTTAAAAATTAAAAATTTAAAATTAAAAATTAAAAATTAAAAATTAAAAATTAAAAAATAAAAATTAAAAAATAAAAATTAAAATTAAAATTTAAAAATTAAAAATTAAAAATTAAAAATTAAAAATTAAAAATTTAAAATTAAAAATTAAAAATTAAAAAATTAAAAATTAAAAATTAAAAATTAAAAATTAAAAATTAAAAATTAAAAATTAAAAATTAAAAATTAAAAATTAAAAATTAAAAATTAAAAATTAAAAATTAAAAATTAAAAATTAAAAATTAAAATTAAAAATTAAAAATTAAAAATTAAAAATTAAAAATTAAAAATTAAAAATTGAAAATTAAAAATTAACAAATCAAAAATCAAAAATTAAAAATTAAAAATTAGAAAATAAAAATTAAAAATTAAAAATTTAAAATTAAAAGTTAAAAATTAAAAATTAAAAATAAAAATTAAAAACTAAAAATCAAAAATTAAAAATTAAAAATTAAAAAATAAAATTAAAAATTAAAAATTAAAAATTAAAAATTAAAAATTAAAAATCAAAAATTAAAAATTAAAAATTAAAAATTAAAAATTAAAAATTAAAAATTAAAAATAAAAATTAAAAATTAAAAATTAAAAATTAAAAATTAAAAATTAAAAATTAAAAATTAAAAATTAAAAATTAAAAATTAAAAATTAAAAATTAAAAATAAAAAATTAAAAATTAAAAATTAAAAATTAAAAATTAAAAATTAAAAATTAAAAATTAAAAATTAAAAATTAAAAATTAAAAATTAAAAATTAAAAATTAAAAAATTAAAAATTAAAAATTAAAAATTAAAAATTAAAAATTAAAAATTAAAAATTAAAAATTAAAATTAAAAATTAAAAATTAAAAATTAAAAATTAAAAATTAAAAATTAAAAATGAAAAATTAAAAATTAAAAATTAAAAATTAAAAATTAAAAAATTAAAAATTAAAAATTAAAAATTAAAAATTAAAAATTAAAAATTAAAAATTAAAAATTAAAAATTAAAAATTAAAAATTAAAAATTAAAAATTAAAAATTAAAAATTAAAAATTAAAAATTAAAAATTAAAAATTAAAAATTAAAAATTAAAAATTAAAAATTAAAAATTAAAAATTAAAAATTAAAAATTAAAAATTAAAAATTAAAAATTAAAAATTAAAAATTAAAAATTAAAAATTAAAAATTAAAAATTAAAAATTAAAAATTAAAAATTAAAAATTAAAAATTAAAAATTAAAAATTGAAAATTAAAAATTTAAAATTAATATTAAAAATTAAAAATTAAAAATTAAAAAATTAAAAATTAAAAATTTAAAA
>CAVMKG010000353.1:0-2500 GCA_963682025.1 Cordilura impudica
TTTTTAATTTTTAATTTTTAATTTTTAATTTTTAATTTTTAATTTTTAATTTTTAATTTTTAATTTTTAATTTTTAATTTTTAATTTTTAATTTTTAATTTTTAATTTTTAATTTTTAATTTTTAATTTTTAATTTTTAATTTTTAATTTTTAATTTTTAATTTTTAATTTTTAATTTTTAATTTTTAATTTTTAATTTTTAATTTTTAATTTTTAATTTTTAATTTGTAATTTTTAATTTTTAATATTAAATATTAAATCTTTAATTTTTAATTTTTAATTTTTTACTTTTAATTTTTAATTTTTAATTTTTAATTTTTAATTTTTAATTTTTAATTTTTAATTTTTAATTTTTAATTTTTAATTTTTAATTTTTAATTTTTAATTTTTAATTTTTAATTCTTAATTATTAATTTTTAATTTTTAATTTTTAATTTTTAATTTTTATTTTTTAATTTTTAATTTTTAATTTTTAATTTTTAATTTTTAATTTTTAATTTTTAATTTTTAATTTTTAATTTTTAATTTTTAATTTTTAATTTTTAATTTTTAATTTTTAATTTTTAATTTTTAATTTTTAATTTTTAATTTTTAATTTTTAATTTTTAATTTTTAATTTTTAATTTTTAATTTTTAATTTTTAATTTTTAATTTTTAATTTTTTTTAATTTTAAAATTTTTAATTTTTAATTTTAATTTTTAATTTTTAATTTTAATTTTTAATTTTTAATTTTTAATTTTTAATTTTTAATTTTTAATTTTAATTAATTTTAATTTTTAATTTTTAATTTTTAATTTTTAATTTTTAATTTTTAATTTTTAATTTTTAATTTTTAATTTTTAATTTTTAATTTTTAATTTTTAATTTTTAATTTTTAATTTTTAATTTTTAATTTTTAATTTTTAATTTTTAATTTTTAATTTTTAATTTTTAATTTTTAATTTTTAATTTTTAATTTTTAATTTTTAATTTTTAATTTTTAATTTTTAATTTTTAATTTTAATTTTTAATTTTTAATTTTTAATTTTTAATTTTTAATTTTAAATTTTTAATTTTTAATTTTTAATTTTTAATTTTTAATTTTTAATTTTTAATTTTTAATTTTTAATTTTTAATTTTTAATTATTAATTTTTAATTTTTAATTTTTAATTTTTAATTTTTAATTTTTAATTTTTAATTTTTAAATTTTTAATTTTTAATTTTTAATTTTTAGTTTTTAGTTTTTAATTTTTAATTTTTAATTTTTAATTTTTAATTTTTAATTTTTAATTATTAATTTTTAAGTTTTAATTTTTAATTTTAATTTTTAATTTTTAATTTTTAATTTTTAGTTTTTAGTTTTTAATTTTTAATTTTTAATTTTTAATTTTTAATTTTTAATTTTTAATTTTTAATTTTTAATTTTTAATTTTTAATTTTTAGTTTTTAATTTTTAATTTTTAATTTTTAATTTTTAATTTTTAATTTTTAATTTTAAATTTTTAATTTTTAATTATTAATTTTTAATTTTTAATTTTTCATTTTTAATTTTTAATTTTTAATTTTTAATTTTTAATTTTTAATTTTTAATTTTTAATTTTTAATTTTTAATTTTTAATTTTTAATTTTTAATTTTCAATTTTTAATTTTTAATTTTTAATTTTTAATTTTTAATTTTTAATTTTTAATTTTTAATATTAAATCTTTAATTTTTAATTTTTAATTTTTGACTTTTAATTTTTAATTTTTAATTTTTAATTTTTAATTTTTAATTTTTAATTTTTAATTTTTAATTTTTAATTTTTAATTTTTAATTTTTAATTTTTAATTTTTTAATTTTTAATTTTTAATTTTTAATTTTTAATTTTTAATTTTTTATTTTTAATTTTTAATTTTTAATTTTTAATTTTTAATTTTTAATTTATAATTTTTAATTTTTAATTTTAATTTTTTATTTTTTAATTTTTAATTTTTAATTTTTAATTTTTAATTTTTAATTTTTTATTTTTAATTTTTAATTTTTAATTTTTAATTTTTAATTTTTAATTTTTAATTTTTAATTCTTAATTTTTAATTTTTAATTTTTAATTTTTAATTTTTAATTTTTAATTTTTAATTTAAAATTTAAAATTTTTAATTTTTAATTTTTAATTTTTAATTTTTAATTTTTATTTTTCATTTTTAATTTTTAATTTTTAATTTTTAATTTTTAATTTTTAATTTTTAATTTCTAATTATTAATTTTTAATTTTTAATTTTTTATTTTTAATTTTTAATTATTAATTTTTAATTTTTAATTATTAATTTTCAATTTTTAATTTTTAATTTTTAATTTTTAATTTTTACTTTTTAATTTTTAATTATTAATTATTAATTTTTAATTTTTAATTTTTAATTTCTAATTATTAATTTTTAATTTTTAATTTTTTATTTTTAATTTTTAATTATTAATTTTTAATTTTTAATTTTTAATTTTTAATTTTTAATTTTTAATTTTTAATTTTTAATTTTTAATTTTT
>CAVMKG010000353.1:5000-30000 GCA_963682025.1 Cordilura impudica
ATTTTTAATTTTTAATTTTTAATTTTTAATTTTTAATTTCTAATTGTTAATTTTTAATTTTTAGTTTTTAATTTTTAATTTTTAATTTTTAATTTTTGATTTTTAATTTTTAATTTTTAATTCTTAATTTTTAATTTTTAATTTTTAATTTTTAATTTTTAATTTTTAATTTTTAATTTTTAATTTTTAATTTTTAATTTTTAATTTTTAATTTTTAATTTTTAATTTTTAATTTTTAATTTTTAATTTTTAATTTTTAATTTTTAATTTTTAATTTTTAATTTTTAATTTTTAATTTTTAATTTTTAATTTTTAATTTTTAATTTTTAATTTTTAATTTTTAATTTTTAATTTTTAATTTTTAATTTTTAATTTTTAATTTTTAATTTTTAATTTTTAATTTTTAATTTTTAATTTTTAATTTTAATTTTTAATTTTTAATTTTTAATTTTTAATTTTTAATTTTTAATTTTTAATTTTTAATTTTTAATTTTTAATTTTTAATTTTTAATTTTTAATTTTTAATTTTTAATTTTTAATTTTTAATTTTTAATTTTTAATTTTTAATTTTTAATTTTTAATTTTTAATTTTTAATTTTTAATTTTTAATTTTTAATTTTTAATTTTTAATTTTTAATTTTTAATTTTTAATTTTTAATTTTTAATTTTTAATTTTTAGTTTTTAATTTTTAATTTTTAATTTTTTAATTTTTAATTTTTAATTTTTAATTTTTAATTTTTAATTTTTAATTTTTAATTTTTAATTTTTAATTTTTAATTTTTAATTTTTAATTTTTAATTTTTAATTTTTAATTTTTAATTTTTAATTTTTAATTTTTAATTTTTAATTTTTAATTTTAATTTTTAATTTTTAATTTTTAATTTTTAATTTTTAATTTTTAATTTTTAATTTTTAATTTTTAATTTTTAATTTTTAATTTTTAATTTTTAATTTTTAATTTTTAATTTTTAATTTTTAATTTTTAATTTTTAATTTTTAATTTTTAATTTTTAATTTTCAATTTTTAATTTTTAATTTTTAATTTTTAATTTTTAATTTTTAATTTTTAATTTTTAATTTTTAATTTTTAATTTTTAATTTTTAATTTTTAATTTTTAATTTTTAATTTTTAATTTTAAATTTTTAATTTTTAATTTTTAATTTTTAATTATTTCTTTTTAATTTTTAATTTTTAATTTTTAATATTTACTTTTTTTTTTTAATTTTTAATTTTTAATTTTTAATTTCTAATTTTTAATTTTTAATTTTTAATTTTTAATTTTTAATTTTTAATTTTTTAATTTTTAATTTTTAATTTTTAATTTTTAATTTTTAATTTTTAATTTTTAGTTTTTAATTTTTAATTTTTGATTTTTTATTTTTAATTTTTAATTTCTAATTGTTAATTTTTAATTTTTAATTTTTAATTTTTAGTTTTTAATTTTTAATTTTTAATTTTTAATTTTTAATTTTTAATTTTTAATTTTTAATTTTTAATTTTTAATTTTTAATTTTTAATTTTTAATTTTTAATTTTTAATTTTTAATTTTTAATTTTTAATTTTTAATTTTTAATTTTTACTTTTTAATTTTTAATTTTTAATTTTTAATTTTTAATTTTTAATTTTTAATTTTTAATTTTTAATTTTTAATTTTTAATTTTTAATTTTTAATTTTTAATTTTTTAATTTTTAATTATTACTTTTTAATTTTTAATTTTTTTTTAATTTTTAATTTTTAATTTTTAATTTTTAATTTTTAATTTTTAATTTTTAATTTTTAATTTTTAATTTTTAATTTTTAATTTTTAATTTTTAATTTTTAATTTTTTAATTTTTAATTATTACTTTTTAATTTTTAATTTTTTTTTAATTTTTAATTTTTAATTTTTAATTTTTAATTTTTAATTTTTAATTTTAATTTTTAATTTTTAATTTTTAATTTTTAATTTTTAATTTTTAATTTTTAATTTTTAATTTTTAATTTTTAATTTTTAATTTTTAATTTTTAATTTTTAAATTTTTAATTTTTAATTTTTAATTTTTAATTTTTAATTTTTAATTTTTAATTTTAATTTTTAATTTTTAATTTTTAATTTTAATTTTTAATTTTTAATTTTTAATTTTTAATTTTTAATTTTTAATTTTTAATTTTTAATTTTTAATTTTTAATTTTTAATTTTTAATTTTTAATTTTTAATTTTTAATTTTTAATTTTTAATTTTTAATTTTTAATTTTTAATTTTTAATTTTTAATTTTTAATTTTTATTTTTAATTTTTAATTTTTAATTTTTTAATTTTTAATTTTTAATTTTTAATTTTTAATTTTTAATTTTTAATTTTTAATTTTTAATTTTTAATTTTTAATTTTTAATTTTTAATTTTTAATTTTTAATTTTTAATTTTTAATTTTTAATTTTTAATTTTTAATTTTTAATTTTTAATTTTTAATTTTTAATTTTTAATTTTTAATTTTTAATTTTTAATTTTTAATTTTTAATTTTTAATTTTTAATTTTAAATTTTTAATTTTTAATTTTTAATTTTTTAATTTTTAATTTTTAATTTTTAATTTTTAATTTTTAATTTTAAATTTTTAATTTTAAATTTTTAATTTTTAATTTTTAATTTTTAATTTTTAATTTTTAATTTTTAATTTTTAATTTATAATTTTTAATTTTTTAATTTTTAATTTTTTAATTTTTAATTTTTAATTTTTAATTATTACTTTATAATTTTTTTATTTTTAATTTTTAATTTTTAATTTTTAATTTTTAATTTTTAATTTTTAATTTTTAATTTTTAATTTTTAATTTTTAATTTTTTAATTTTTAATTTTTAATTTTTAATTTTTAATTTTTAATTTTAATTTTTAATTTTTAATTTTTAATTTTTAATTTTTAATTTTTAATTTTTAATTTTTAATTTTTAATTTTTAATTTTAATTTTTAATTTTTAATTTTTAATTTTTAATTTTTAATTTTTAATTTTTAATTTTTAATTTTTAATTTTTAATTTTTAATTTTTAATTTTTAATTTTTAATTTTTAATTTTTAATTTTAATTTTTAATTTTTAATTTTTAATTTTTAATTTTTAATTTTTAATTTTTAATTTTTAATTTTTAATTTTTAATTTTTAATTTTTAATTTTTAATTTTTAATTTTTAATTTTTAATTTTTAATTTTTAATTTTTAATTTTTAATTTTAAATTTTTAATTTTTAATTTTTAATTTTTTATTTTTAATTTTTAAATTTTTAATTTTTAATTTTTAATTTTTAATTTTTAATTTTTAATTTTTAATTTTTAATTTTTAATTTTTAATTTTTAATTTTTAATTTTTAATTTTTAATTTTTAATTTTTAATTTTTAATTTTTAATTTTTAATTTTTAATTTTTAATTTTTAATTTTTAATTTTTAATTTTTAATTTTTAATTTTTAATTTTTAATTTTTAATTTTTAATTTTTAATTTTTAATTTTTAATTTTTTATTTTTAATTTTTAATTTTTAATTTTTAATTTTTTAATTTTTAATTTTTAATTTTTATTATTAATTTTTAATTTTAATTTTTAATTTTTTATTTTTAATTTTTAATTTTTAATTTTTAATTTTTAATTTTTAATTTTTAATTTTTAATTTTTAATTTTTATTTTTAATTTTAATTTTTAATTTTTAATTTTTAATTTAAAATTTTTAATTTTTAGTTTTTAATTTTTAATTTTTGATTTTTAATTTTTAATTTTTAATTTTTTAATTTTTAATTTCTAATTGTTAATTTTTAATTTTTAATTTTTAGTTTTTAGTTTTTAATTTTTAATTTTTAATTTTTAATTTTTAATTTTTAATTTTTAATTTTTAATTTTTAATTTTTAATTTTTAATTTTTAATTTTTAATTTTTAATTTTTAATTTTTAATTTTTAATTTTTAATTTTTAATTTTTAATTTTTAATTTTTAATTTTTAATTTTTAATTTTTAATTTTTAATTTTTAATTTTTAATTTTTAATTTGTAATTTTTAATTTTTAATTTTTTAATTTTTAATTTTTAATTTTTAATTTTTAATTTTTAATTTTTAATTTTTAATTTTTAATTTTTAATTTTTAATTTTTAAAAATTAAATTTAATTTTTAATTTTTAATTTTTAATTTTTAATTTTTAATTTTTAATTTTTAATTTTTAATTTTTAATTTTTAATTTTTAATTTTTAATTTTTAATTTTTAATTTTTAATTTTTAATTTTTAATTTTTAATTTTTAATTTTAATTTTTAATTTTTAATTTTTAATTTTTAATTTTTAATTTTTAATTTTTAATTTTTAATTTTTAATTTTTAATTTTTAATTTTTAATTTTTAATTTTTAATTTTTAATTTTTAATTTTTAATTTTTAATTTTTAATTTTTAATTTTTAATTTTTAATTTTTAATTTTTAATTTTTAATTTTTAATTTTTAATTTTTAATTTTTAATTTTTAATTTTTAATTTTTAATTTTTAATTTTTAATTTTTAATTTTTAATTTTTAATTTTTAATTTTTAATTTTTAATTTTTAATTTTTAATTTTTAATTTTTAATTTTTAATTTTTAATTTTTAATTTTTAATTTTTAATTTTAATTTTTAATTTTTAATTTTTAATTTTTAATTTTTAATTTTTAATTTTTAATTTTTAATTTTTAATTTTTAATTTTTAATTTTTAATTTTTAATTTTTAATTTTTAATTTTTAATTTTTAATTTTTAATTTTTAATTTTTAATTTTTAATTTTTAATTTTTAATTTTTAATTTTTAATTTTTAATTTTTAATTTTTAATTTTTAATTTTTAATTTTTAATTTTTAATTTTTAATTTTTAATTTTTAATTTTTAATTTTTAATTTTTAATTTTTAATTTTTAATTTTTAATTTTTAATTTTTAATTTTTAATTTTTAATTTTTAATTTTTAATTTTTAATTTTTAATTTTTAATTTTTAATTTTTAATTTTTAATTTTTAATTTTTAATTTTTAATTTTTAATTTTTAATTTTTAATTTTTAATTTTTAATTTTTAATTTTTAATTTTTAATTTTTAATTTTTAATTTTTAATTTTTAATTTTTAATTTTTAATTTTTAATTTTTAATTTTTAATTTTTAATTTTTAATTTTTAATTTTTAATTTTTAATTTTTAATTTTTAATTTTTAATTTTTAATTTTTAATTTTTAATTTTTAATTTTTAATTTTTAATTTTTAATTTTTAATTTTTAATTTTTAATTTTTAATTTTTAATTTTTAATTTTTAATTTTTAATTTTTAATTTTTAATTTTTAATTTTTAATTTTTAATTTTTAATTTTTAATTTTTAATTTTTAATTTTTAATTTTTAATTTTTAATTTTTAATTTTTAATTTTTAATTTTTAATTTTTAATTTTTAATTTTTAATTTTTAATTTTTAATTTTTAATTTTTAATTTTTAATTTTTAATTTTTAATTTTTAATTTTTAATTTTTAATTTTTAATTTTTAATTTTTAATTTTTAATTTTTAATTTTTAATTTTAAATTTTTAATTTTTAATTTTTAATTTTTAATTTTTAATTTTTAATTTTTAATTTTTAATTTTTAATTTTTAATTTTTAATTTTTAATTTTTAATTTTTAATTTTTAATTTTTAATTTTTAATTTTTAATTTTTAATTTTTAATTTTTAATTTTTAATTTTTAATTTTTAATTTTTAATTTTTAATTTTTAATTTTTAATTTTTAATTTTTAATTTTTAATTTTTAATTTTTAATTTTTAATTTTTAATTTTTAATTTTTAATTTTTAATTTTTAATTTTTAATTTTTAATTTTTAATTTTTAATTTTTAATTTTTAATTTTTAATTTTTAATTTTTAATTTTTAATTTTTAATTTTTAATTTTTAATTTTTAATTTTTAATTTTTAATTTTTAATTTTTAATTTTTAATTTTTAATTTTTAATTTTTAATTTTTAATTTTTAATTTTTAATTTTTAATTTTTAATTTTTAATTTTTAATTTTTAATTTTTAATTTTTAATTTTTAATTTTTAATTTTTAATTTTTAATTTTTAATTTTTAATTTTTAATTTTTAATTTTTAATTTTTAATTTTTAATTTTTAATTTTTAATTTTTAATTTTTAATTTTTAATTTTTAATTTTTAATTTTTAATTTTTAATTTTTAATTTTTAATTTTTAATTTTTAATTTTTAATTTTTAATTTTTTAATTTTTAATTTTTAATTTTTAATTTTTAATTTTTAATTTTTAATTTTTAATTTTTAATTTTTAATTTTTAATTTTTAATTTTTAATTTTTAATTTTTAATTTTTAATTTTTAATTTTTAATTTTTAATTTTTAATTTTTAATTTTTAATTTTTAATTTTTAATTTTTAATTTTTAATTTTTAATTTTAATTTTTAATTTTTAATTTTTAATTTTTAATTTTTAATTTTTAATTTTTAATTTTTAATTTTTAATTTTTAATTTTTAATTTTTAATTTTTAATTTTTAATTTTTAATTTTTAATTTTTAATTTTTAATTTTTAATTTTTAATTTTTAATTTTTAATTTTTAATTTTTAATTTTTAATTTTTAATTTTTAATTTTTAATTTTTAATTTTTAATTTTTAATTTTTAATTTTTAATTTTTAATTTTTAATTTTTAATTTTTAATTTTTAATTTTTAATTTTTAATTTTTAATTTTTAATTTTTAATTTTTAATTTTTAATTTTTAATTTTTAATTTTTAATTTTTAATTTTTAATTTTTAATTTTTAATTTTTAATTTTTAATTTTTAATTTTTAATTTTTAATTTTTAATTTTTAATTTTTAATTTTTAATTTTTAATTTTTAATTTTTAATTTTTAATTTTTAATTTTTAATTTTTAATTTTTAATTTTTAATTTTTAATTTTTAATTTTTAATTTTTAATTTTTAATTTTTAATTTTTAATTTTTAATTTTTAATTTTTAATTTTTAATTTTTAATTTTTAATTTTTAATTTTTAATTTTTAATTTTTAATTTTTAATTTTTAATTTTTAATTTTTAATTTTTAATTTTTAATTTTTAATTTTTAATTTTTAATTTTTAATTTTTAATTTTTAATTTTTAATTTTTAATTTTTAATTTTTAATTTTTAATTTTTAATTTTTAATTTTTAATTTTTAATTTTTAATTTTTAATTTTTAATTTTTAATTTTTAATTTTTAATTTTTAATTTTTAATTTTAATTTTTAATTTTTAATTTTTAATTTTTAATTTTTAATTTTTAATTTTTAATTTTTAATTTTTAATTTTTAATTTTTAATTTTTAATTTTTAATTTTTAATTTTTAATTTTTAATTTTTAATTTTTAATTTTTAATTTTTAATTTTTAATTTTTAATTTTTAATTTTTAATTTTTAATTTTTAATTTTTAATTTTTAATTTTTAATTTTTAATTTTTAATTTTTAATTTTTAATTTTTAATTTTTAATTTTTAATTTTTAATTTTTAATTTTTAATTTTTAATTTTTAATTTTTAATTTTTAATTTTTAATTTTTAATTTTTAATTTTTAATTTTTAATTTTTAATTTTTAATTTTTAATTTTTAATTTTTAATTTTTAATTTTTAATTTTTAATTTTTAATTTTTAATTTTTAATTTTTAATTTTTAATTTTTAATTTTTAATTTTTAATTTTTAATTTTTAATTTTTAATTTTTAATTTTTAATTTTTAATTTTTAATTTTTAATTTTTAATTTTTAATTTTTAATTTTTAATTTTTAATTTTTAATTTTTAATTTTTAATTTTTAATTTTTAATTTTTAATTTTTAATTTTTAATTTTTAATTTTTAATTTTAATTTTTAATTTTTAATTTTTAATTTTAATTTTTAATTTTTAATTTTTAATTTTTAATTTTTAATTTTTAATTTTTAATTTTTAATTTTTAATTTTTAATTTTTAATTTTTAATTTTTAATTTTTAATTTTTAATTTTTAATTTTTAATTTTTAATTTTTAATTTTTAATTTTTAATTTTTAATTTTTAATTTTTAATTTTTAATTTTTAATTTTTAATTTTTAATTTTTAATTTTTAATTTTTAATTTTTAATTTTTAATTTTTAATTTTTAATTTTTAATTTTTAATTTTTAATTTTTAATTTTTAATTTTTAATTTTTAATTTTTAATTTTTAATTTTTAATTTTTAATTTTTAATTTTTAATTTTTAATTTTTAATTTTTAATTTTTAATTTTTAATTTTTAATTTTTAATTTTTAATTTTTAATTTTTAATTTTTAATTTTTAATTTTTAATTTTTAATTTTTAATTTTTAATTTTTAATTTTTAATTTTTAATTTTTAATTTTTAATTTTTAATTTTTAATTTTTAATTTTAATTTTTAATTTTTAATTTTTAATTTTTAATTTTTAATTTTTAATTTTTAATTTTTAATTTTTAATTTTTAATTTTTAATTTTTAATTTTTAATTTTTAATTTTTAATTTTTAATTTTTAATTTTTAATTTTTAATTTTTAATTTTTAATTTTTAATTTTTAATTTTTAATTTTTAATTTTTAATTTTTAATTTTTAATTTTTAATTTTTAATTTTTAATTTTTAATTTTTAATTTTTAATTTTTAATTTTTAATTTTTAATTTTTAATTTTTAATTTTTAATTTTTAATTTTTAATTTTTAATTTTTAATTTTTAATTTTTAATTTTTAATTTTTAATTTTTAATTTTTAATTTTTAATTTTTAATTTTTAATTTTTAATTTTTAATTTTTAATTTTTAATTTTTAATTTTTAATTTTTAATTTTTAATTTTTAATTTTTAATTTTTAATTTTTAATTTTTAATTTTTAATTTTTAATTTTTAATTTTTAATTTTTAATTTTTAATTTTTAATTTTTAATTTTTAATTTTTAATTTTTAATTTTTAATTTTAATTTTTAATTTTTAATTTTTAATTTTTAATTTTTAATTTTTAATTTTTAATTTTTAATTTTTAATTTTTAATTTTTAATTTTTAATTTTTAATTTTTAATTTTTAATTTTTAATTTTTAATTTTTAATTTTTAATTTTTAATTTTTAATTTTTAATTTTTAATTTTTAATTTTTAATTTTTAATTTTTAATTTTAATTTTTAATTTTTAATTTTTAATTTTTAATTTTTAATTTTTAATTTTTAATTTTTAATTTTTAATTTTTAATTTTTAATTTTTAATTTTTAATTTTTAATTTTTAATTTTTAATTTTTAATTTTTAATTTTTAATTTTTAATTTTTAATTTTTAATTTTTAATTTTTAATTTTTAATTTTTAATTTTTAATTTTTAATTTTTAATTTTTAATTTTTAATTTTTAATTTTTAATTTTTAATTTTTAATTTTTAATTTTTAATTTTTAATTTTTAATTTTTAATTTTTAATTTTTAATTTTTAATTTTTAATTTTTAATTTTTAATTTTTAATTTTTAATTTTTAATTTTTAATTTTTAATTTTTAATTTTTAATTTTTAATTTTTAATTTTTAATTTTTAATTTTTAATTTTTAATTTTTAATTTTTAATTTTTAATTTTTAATTTTAATTTTTAATTTTTAATTTTTAATTTTTAATTTTTTAATTTTTAATTTTTAATTTTTAATTTTTAATTTTTAATTTTTAATTTTTAATTTTTAATTTTTAATTTTTAATTTTTAATTTTTAATTTTTAATTTTTAATTTTTAATTTTTAATTTTCAATTTTTAATTTTTAATTTTTAATTTTTAATTTTTAATTTTTTAATTTTTAATTTTTAATTTTTAATTTTTAATTTTTAATTTTTAATTTTTAATTTTTAATTTTTAATTTTTAATTTTTAATTTTTAAATTTTTAATTTTTAATTTTTAATTTTTAATTTTTAATTTTTAATTTTTAATTTTTAATTTTTAATTTTTAATTTTTAATTTTTAATTTTTAATTTTTAATTTTTAATTTTTAATTTTTAATTTTTAATTTTTAATTTTTAATTTTTAATTTTTAATTTTTAATTTTTAATTTTTAATTTTTAATTTTTAATTTTTAATTTTTAATTTTTAATTTTTAATTTTTAATTTTTAATTTTTAATTTTTAATTTTTAATTTTTAATTTTTAATTTTTAATTTTTAATTTTTAATTTTTAATTTTTAATTTTTAATTTTTAATTTTTAATTTTTAATTTTTAATTTTTAATTTTTAATTTTTAATTTTTAATTTTTAATTTTTAATTTTTAATTTTTAATTTTTAATTTTTAATTTTTAATTTTTAATTTTTAATTTTTAATTTTTAATTTTTAATTTTTAATTTTTTAATTTTTAATTTTTAATTTTTAATTTTTAATTTTTAATTTTTAATTTTTAATTTTTAATTTTTAATTTTTAATTTTTAATTTTTAATTTTTAATTTTAATTTTTAATTTTTAATTTTTAATTTTTAATTTTTAATTTTTAATTTTTAATTTTTAATTTTTAATTTTTAATTTTTAATTTTTAATTTTTAATTTTTAATTTTTAATTTTTAATTTTTAATTTTTAATTTTAATTTTTAATTTTTAATTTTTAATTTTTAATTTTTAATTTTTAATTTTTAATTTTTAATTTTTTAATTTTTAATTTTTAATTTTTAATTTTTAATTTTTAATTTTTAATTTTTAATTTTTAATTTTTAATTTTTAATTTTTAATTTTTAATTTTTTAATTTTTAATTTTTAATTTTTAATTTTTAATTTTTAATTTTTAATTTTTAATTTTTTAATTTTTAATTTTTAATTTTTAATTTTTAATTTTTAATTTTAATTTTTAATTTTTAATTTTTAATTTTTAATTTTTAATTTTTAATTTTAATTTTTAATTTTTAATTTTTAATTTTTAATTTTTAATTTTTAATTTTTAATTTTTAATTTTTAATTTTTAATTTTTAATTTTTAATTTTTAATTTTTAATTTATTTTAATTTTTAATTTTTAATTTTTATTTTTAATTTTTTAATTTTTAATTTTTAATTTTTAATTTTTAATTTTTAATTTTTATATTTAATTTTTAATTTTTAATTTTCTAATTTCTAATTTTCTAATTTTTAATTTTTAATTTTTAATTTTTAATTTTTAATTTTAATTTTTAATTTTTAATTTTTAATTTTTAATTTTAATTTTAATTTTTAATTTTTAATTTTTAATTTTTAATTTTTAATTTTTTAATTTTTAATTTTTAATTTTTAATTTTTAATTTTTAATTTTTAATTTTTAATTTTTAATTTTTAATTTTTAAATTTTTAATTTTTAATTTTTAATTTTTAATTTTTAATTTTTAATTTTTAATTTTTAATTTTTAATTTTTAATTTTTAATTTTTAATTTTAATTTTTAATTTTTAATTTTTAATTTTTAATTTTTAATTTTTAATTTTTAATTTTTAATTTTTAATTTTTAATTTTTAATTTTTAATTTTTAATTTTTAATTTTAATTTTTAATTTTTAATTTTTAATTTTTAATTTTTAATTTTAAATTTTTAATTTTTAATTTTTAATTTTTAATTTTTAATTTTTAATTTTTAATTTTTAATTTTTAATTTTTAATTTTTAATTTTTAATTTTTAATTTTTAATTTTTAATTTTTAATTTTTAGTTTTTAATTTTTAATTTTTAATTTTAATTTAAATTTTTAATTTTTTATTTTTAATTTTTAATTTGTAATTTTTAATTTTTAATTTTTAATTTTTAATTTTTAATTTTTAATTTTTAATTTTTAATTTTTAATTTTTAATTTCTAATTTGTAATTTTTAATATTTAATTTGTAATTTTTAATTTTTAATTTTTAATTTTTAATTTTTAATTTTTAATTTTTAATTTTTAATTTTTAATTTTTAATTTTTAATTTTTAATTTTTAATTTTTAATTTTTAATTTTTAATTTTTAATTTTTAATTTTTAATTTTTAATTTTTAATTTTTAATTTTTAATTTTAATTTTTAATTTTTAATTTTTAATTTTTAATTTTTAATTTTTAATTTTTAATTTTTAATTTTTAATTTTTAATTTTTAATTTTTAATTTTTAATTTTTAATTTTTAATTTTTAATTTTTAATTTTTAATTTTTAATTTTTAATTTTTAATTTTTAATTTTTAATTTTTAATTTTTAATTTTTAATTTTTAATTTTTAATATTTAATTTTTAATTTTTAATTTTTAATTTTTAACTTTTAATTTTTAATTTTTAATTTTTAAGTTATAATTTTTAATTTTTAATTTTTAATTTTTAATTTTTAATTTTTAACTATTACTTTTTAATTTTTAATTTTTTATTTAATTTTTAATTTTTAATTTTTAATTTTTAATTTTTGATTTTTAATTTTTAATTTTTAATTTCTAATTGTTAATTTTTAATTTTTAATTTTTAATTTTTAATTTTTAATTTTTAATTTTTAATTTTTAATTTTTAATTTTTAATTTTTAATTTTTAATTTTTAATTTTTAATTTTTAATTTTTAATTTTTAATTTTTAATTTTTAATTTTTAATTTTTAATTTTTAATTTTTAATTTTTAATTTTTAATTTGAAATTTTTAATTTTTAATTTTTAATTTTTAATTTTTATTTTTAATTTTTAATTTGTAATTTGTAATATTTAGTTTTTAATTTTTAATTTTTAATTTTTAATTTTTAATTTTTAATTTTTAATTTTTAATTTTTAATTTTTAATTTTTAATTTTTAATTTTTAATTTTTAATTTTTAATTTTTAATTTTTAATTTTTAATTTTTAATTTTTAATTTTTAATTTTTAATTTTTAATTTTTAATTTTTAATTTTTAATTTTTAATTTTTAATTTTTAATTTTTAATTTTTAATTTTTAATTTTTAATTTTTAATTTTTAATTTTTAATTTTTAATTTTTAATTTTTAATTTTTAATTTTTAATTTTTAATTTTTAATTTTTAATTTTTAATTTTTAATTTTTAATTATTAATTATTAATTTTTAATTTTTAATTTTTAATTTTTAGTTTTTAATTTTTAATTTTTAATTTTTAATTTTTAATTTTTAATTTTTAATTTTTAATTTTTAATTTTTAATTTAAAAATTTTTAATTTTTAATTTTTAATTTTTAATATTTAATTTTTAAATTTTAATTTTTAATTTTTAATTTTTAATTTTTAATTTTTAATTTTAATTTTTAATTTTTAATTTTTACTTTTTAATTTTTAATTTTTAATTTTTAATTTTTAATTTTTAATTTTTAATTTTTAGTTTTTAATTTTTAATTTTTAATTTTTAATTTTTACTTTTAAATTTTTAATTTTTAAAGTTAAATTTTAAATTTTTAATTTGTACTTTTTAGTTTTTAATTTTTAATTTTTAATTTTTAATTTTTAATTTTTAATTTTTAATTTTTAACCTTTAATTTTTAATTGTAAATTTTTAATTTTTATTTTTTAGTTTCTAATTTTTAATGTTGAATTTTTAATTTTAATTTTATATTTTTAATTTTTAATTTCTATTTTTTAATTTTTAATTTTTTACTTTTAATTTTTAATTTTTAATTTTTAATTTTTAATTTTTAATTTTTAATTTTTAATTTTTAATTTTTAATTTTTAATTTTTAATTTTTAATTTTTAATTTTTAATTTTTAATTTTTAATTTTTAATTTTTAATTTTTAATTTTTAATTTTTAATTTTTAATTTTTAATTTTTAATTTTTAATTTTTAATTTTTAATTTTTAATTTTTAATTTTTAATTTTTAATTTTTAATTTTTAATTTTTAATTCTTAATTTTTAATTTTTAATTTTTTTTTTAAATTTTTAATTTTAATTTTTTAATTTTTAATTTTCAATTTTTAATTTTTAATTTTTAGTTTTTAATTTTTAGTTTCTAATTTTAAATTTTTAATTTTTATTTTTAATTTTTAATTTCTAATTTTCAATTTTTAATTTTTAATTTTTAAATTTTAACTTTTAATTTTTAATTTTTAATTTTAAATTTTTAATTTTTAATTTCTAATTGTTATTTTTTAATTTTTAATTTTTAATTTTTAATATTAAATTTTTAATTTTTAATTTTTAATTTTTAATTTTTAATTTTTAATTTTTAATTTTTAATTTTTAATTTTTAATTTTTAATTTTTAATTTTTAATTTTTAATTTTTAATTTTTAATTTTTAATTTTTAATTTTTAATTTTTAATTTTTAATTATTAATTTTTAATTTTTAATTTTTAATTTTTAAATTTTAATTTTAAATTTTTAATTTTTAATTTTTAATTTATAATTTTTAATTTTTAATTTTTAATTTTTAATTTTTAATTTTTAATTTTTAATTTTTAATTTTTAATTTTTAATTTTTAGTTTTTAATTTTTAATTTTTAATTTTTAATTTTTAATTTTTAATTTTTAATTTTTAATTTTTAATTTTTTAATTTTTAATTTTTAATTTTTAATTTTTAATTTTTAATTTTTAATTATTACTTTTTAATTTTTAATTTTTAATTTTTTTTTTAATTTTTAATTTTTAACTTTTAACTTTTAATTTTTAATTTTTAATTTTTAATTTTTAATTTTTAATTTTTAATTTTTAATTTTTAATTTTTAATTTTTAATTTTTAATTTTTAATTTTTAATTTTTGATTTTTAATTTTAAATTTTTAATTTTTAATTTTTAATTTTTAATTTTTAATTTTAAATTTTTAATTTTTAATTTTTAATTTTTAATTTTTATTTTTAATTTTTAATTTTTAATTTGTAATTTGTAATATTTAATTTTTAATTTTTAATTTTTAATTTTTAATTTTTAATTTTTAATTTTTAATTTTTAATTTTTAATTTTTAATTTTTAATTTTTAATTTTTAATTTTTAATTTTTAATTTTTAATTTTTAATTTTTAATTTTTAATTTATAATTTTTAATTTTTAATTATTAGTTATTAATTTTTAATTTTTAATTTTTAGTTTTTAATTTTTAATTTTTAATTTTTAAGTTTTAATTTTTAATTTTTAATTTTTAATTTTTAATTTTTAATTTTTAATTTTTAATTTTTAATTTTTAATTTTTAATTTTTAATTTTTAATTTTTAATTTTTAATTTTTAATTTTTAATTTTTAATTTTTAATTTTTATTTTTTAATTTTTAATTTTTAATTTTTAATTTTTAATTTTTAATTTAAAATTTTTAATTTTTAATATTTAATTTTTAAATTTTAATTTTTAATTTTTAATTTTTAATTTTTAATTTTTAATTTTTAATTTTTAATTTTTAATTTTTAATTTTTAATTTTTAATTTTAATTTTTAATTTTTAATTTTTAATTTTTAATTTTTAATTTTTACTTTTTAATTTTTAATTTTTAATTTTTAATTTTTAAAGTTAAATTTTAAATTTTTAATTTGTACTTTTTAATTTTTAATTTTTAATTTTTAATTTTTAATCTTTAATTTTTAATTGTAAATTTTTAATTTTTATTTTTTAGTTTCTAATTTTTAATGTTGAATTTTTAATTTTAATTTTATATTTTTAATTTTTAATTTCTATTTTTTAATTTTTAATTTTTAACTTTTAATTTTTAATTTTTAATTTTTAATTTTTAATTTTTAATTTTTAATTTTTAATTTTTAATTTTTAATTTTTAATTTTTAATTTTTAATTTTTAATTTTTAATTTTTAATTTTTAATTTTTAATTTTTAATTTTTAATTTTTAATTTTTAATTTTTAATTTTTAATTTTTAATTTTTAATTTTTAATTTTTAATTTTTAATTTTTAATTTTTAATTTTTAATTTTTAATTTTTAATTTTTAATTTTTAATTTTTAATTTTTAATTTTTAATTTTTAATTTTTAATTTTTAATTTTTAATTTTTAATTTTTAATTCTTAATTTTTAATTTTTAATTTTTAATTTTTATTTTTAAATTTTTAATTTTAATTTCTTAATTTTTAATTTTCAATTTTTAATTTTTAATTTTTAATTTTTAATTTTTAATTTTTAATTTTTAATTTTTAATTTTTAATTTTTAATTTTTAATTTTTAATTTTTTATTATTAATTTTTAATTTTTAATTTTTAGTTTTTAATTTTTAATTTTTAATTTTTAGTTTCTCATTTTAAATTTTTAATTTTTATTTTTAATTTTTAATTTCTAATTTTCAATTTTTAATTTTTAATTTTTAATTTTTAAATTTTAACTTTTAATTTTTAATTTTTAATTTTTAATTTTTAATTTTTAATTTTTAATTTTTAATTTTTAATTTTTAATTTTTAATTTTTAATTTTTAATTTTTAATTTTTAATTTTTAATTTTTAATTTTTAATTTTTAATTTCTAATTGTTAATTTTTAATTTTTAATTTTTAATTTTTAATTTTTAATTTTTAATTTTTAATTTTTAATTTTTAATTTTTAATTTTTAATTTTTAATTTTTAATTTTTAATTTTTAATTTTTAATTTTTAATTTTTAATTTTTAATTTTTAATTTTTAATTTTTAATTTTTAATTTTTAATTTTTAATTTTTAATTTTTAATTTTTAATTTTTAATTTTTAATTTTTAAATTTTAAATTTTTAATTTTTAATTTTTTATTTTTAATTTATAATTTTTAATTTTTAATTTTTAATTTTTAATTTTTAATTTTTAATTTTTAATTTTTAATTTTTAATTTTTAATTTTTAATTTTTAATTTTTAATTTTTAATTTTTAATTTTTAATTTTTAATTTTTAATTTTTAATTTTTTAATTTTTAATTTTTAATTTTTAATTTTTAATTATTACTTTTTAATTTTTAATTTTTAATTTTTTTTTAATTTTTAATTTTTAATTTTTAATTTTTAATTTTTAATTTTTAATTTTTAATTTTTAATTTTTAATTTTTAATTTTTAATTTTTAATTTTAAATTTTTAATTTTTAATTTTTAATTTTTAATTTTTAATTTTTAATTTTTAATTTTTAATTTTTAATTTTTAATTTTTAATTTTTAATTTTTAATTTTTAATTTTTAATTTTTAATTTTTAATTTTTAATTTTTAATTTTTAATTTTTAATTTTTAATTTTTAATTTTTAATTTTTAATTTTTAATTTTTAATTTTTAATTTTTATTTTTAATTTTTAATTTTTAATTTGCAATTTGTAATATTTAATTTTTAATTTTTAATTTTTAATTTTTAATTTTTAATTTTTAATTTTTAATTTTTAATTATTAATTTTTAATTTTTAATTTTTAATTTTTGGTTTTAATTTTTAATTTTTAATTTTTAATTTTTAATTTTTAATTTTTAATTTTTAATTTTTAATTTTTAATTTTTAATTTTTAATTTTTAACTTTTAATTTTTAATTTAAAATTTTTAATTTTTAATATTTAATTTTTAAATTTTAATTTTTAATTTTTAATTTTTAATTTTTAATTTTTAATTTTTAATTTTTAATTTTAATTTTAATTTTAATTTTTAATTTTTAATTTTTAATTTTTAATTTTTAATTTTTAATTTTTACTTTTTAATTTTTAATTTTTAATTTTTAATTTTTAATTTTTAATTTTTACTTTTTAATTTTTAAAGTTAAATTTTAAATTTTTAATTTGTACTTTTTAGTTTTTAATTTTTAATTTTTAATTTTTAATTTTTAATTTTTAGTTTTTAATTTTTAATTTTTAATTTTTAATTTTTAATCTTTAATTTTTAATTGTAAATTTTTAATTTTTATTTTTTAGTTTCTAATTTTTAATGTTGAATTTTTAATTTAAATTTTATATTTTTAATTTTTAATTTCTATTTTTTAATTTTTAATTTTTAACTTTTAATTTTGAATTTTTAATTTTTAATTTTCAATTTTTAATTTTTAATTTTTAATTTTTAATTTTTAATTTTTAATTTTTAATTTTTAATTTTTAATTTTTAATTTTTAATTTTTAATTTTTAATTTTTAATTTTTAATTTTTAATTTTTAATTTTTAATTTTTAATTTTTAATTTTTAATTCTTAATTTTTAATTTTTAATTTTTAATTTTTAATTTTTATTTTTAAATTTTTAATTTTAATTTTTTAATTTTTTAATTTTCAATTTTTAATTTTTAATTATTAATTTTTAATTTTTAATTTTTAGTTTTTAATTTTTAATTTTTAATTTTTAGTTTCTAATTTTAAATTTTTAATTTTTATTTTTAATTTTTAATTTCTAATTTTTAATTTTTAATTTTTAATTTTTAAATTTTAACTTTTAATTTTTAATTTTTAATTTTTAATTTTTAATTTTTAATTTTTAATTTTTAATTTTTAATTTTTAATTTTTAATTTTTAATTTTTAATTTTTAATTTTTAATTTTTAATTTTTAATTTTTAATTTTTAATTTTTAATTTTTAATTTTTAATTTTTAATTTTTAATTTTTAATTTTTAATTTTTAATTTTTAATTTTTAATTTTTAATTTTTAATTTTTAATTTTTAATTTTTAATTTTTAATTTTTAATTTTTAATTTTTAATTTTTAATTTTTAATTTTTAATTTTTAATTTTTAATTTTTAATTTTTAAAATTTTTAATTTTTTAATTTTAATTTTTAATTTTTAATTTTTAATTTTTAATTTTTAATTTTTAATTTTTAATTTTTAATTTTTAATTTTTAATTTTTAATTTTTAATTTTTAATTTTTAATTTTTAATTTTTAATTTTTAATTTTTAATTTTTAATTTTTAATTTTTAATTTTTAATTTTTAATTTTTAATTTTTAATTTTTAATTTTTAATTTTTAATTTTTAATTTTTAATTTTTAATTTTTAATTTTTAATTTTTAATTTTTAATTTTTAATTTTTAATTTTTAATTTTTAATTTTTAATTTTTAATTTTTAATTTTTAATTTTTAATTTTTAATTTTTAATTTTTAATTTTTAATTTTTAATTTTTAATTTTTAATTTTTAATTTTTTAATTTTTAATTTTTAATTTTTAATTTTAATTTTTAATTTTTAATTTTTAATTTTTAATTTTTAATTTTTAATTTTTAATTTTTAATTTTTAATTTTTAATTTTTAATTTTTAATTTTTAATTTTTAATTTTTAATTTTTAATTTTTAATTTTTAATTTTTAATTTTTAATTTTTTAATTTTTAATTTTTAATTTTTAATTTTTAATTTTTAATTTTTAATTTTTAATTTTTAATTTTTAATTTTTAATTTTTTAATTTTTAATTTTTAATTTTTAATTTTTAATTTTTAATTTTTAATTTTTAATTTTTAATTTTTAATTTTTAATTTTTAATTTTTAATTTTTAATTTTTAATTTTTAATTTTTAATTTTTAATTTTTAATTTTTAATTTTTAATTTTTAATTTTTAATTTTTAATTTTTAATTTTTAATTTTTAATTTTTAATTTTTAATTTTTAATTTTTAATTTTTAATTTTTAATTTTTAATTTTTAATTTTTAATTTTTAATTTTTAATTTTTAATTTTTAATTTTTAATTTTTAATTTTTAATTTTAAATTTTTAATTTTTAATTTTTAGTTTTTAATTTTTAATTTTTAATTTTTAATTTTTAATTTTTAATTTTTAATTTTTAATTTTTAATTTTTAATATTTAATTTTTAATTTCAATTTTTATTTTTTAATTTTTAATTTTTAATTTTTAATTTGTAATTTTTATTTTTAATTTTTAATTTTTAATTTTTAATTTTTAATTTTTAATTTTTAATTTTTAATTTTTAATTTTTAATTTTTAATTTTTTGATTTTTAATTTTTCATTTTTAATTTTTAATTTTTATTTTTAATTTTTAATTTTTAATTTTTAATTTTTAATTTTTAATTTTTAATTTTTAATTTTTAATTTTTAATTTTTAATTTTTAATTTTTAATTTTTAATTTTTAATTTTTAATTTTTAATTTTTAATTTTTAATTTTTAATTTTTAATTTTTAATTTTTAATTTTTAATTTTTAATTTTTAATTTTTTAATTTCTAATTTTAATTTTTTAATTTTTAATTTTTAATTTTCAATTTTTAATTTTTAATTTTTAATTTTTAATTTTTAATTTTTAATTTTTAATTTTTAATTTTTAATTTTTAATTTTTAATTTTTAATTTTTAATTTTTAATTTTTAATTTTTAATTTTTAATTTTTAATTTTTAATTTTTAATTTTTAGTTTTTAATTTTTAATTTTTAATTTTTAATTTTTAATTTTTAATTTTTAATTTTTATTTTTACTTTTTAATTTTTAATTTTTAAAGTTAAATTTTAAATTTTTAATTTTTAGTTTTTAATTTTTAATTTTTAATTTATAATTTTAAATTTTAAATTTTAAATTTTAAATTTTAAATTTTTTATTTTTAATTTTTAATTTTTAGTTTCTAATTTTTAATTTTGAACTTTTAATTTTAATTTTATATTTTAAATTTTTAATTTTTAATTTTTAATTTCTATTTTTTAATTTTTAATTTTTAATTTTTAATTTCTAATTTTTAATTTTTAATTTTTAATTTTTAATTTTTAATTTTTAATTTTTAATTTTTAAGTTTTAATTTTTAATTTTTAATTTTTATTTTTAATTTTTAATTTTTAGTCTTTAATTTTTAATTTTTAATTTTTAATTTTTAATTTTTAATTTTTAATTTTTAATTTTTAATTTTTAATTTTTAATTTTTAATTTTTAATTTTTAATTTGTAATTTTTAATTTTTAATTTTTAATTTTTAATTTTTAATTTTTTTTAATTTTTAATTTTTAATTTTTAATTTTTAATTTTTTAATTTTTAATTTTTAATTTTTATTTTTAATTTTTAATTTTTAATTTGCAATTTGTAATATTTAATTTTTAATTTTTAATTTTTAATTTTTAATTTTTAATTTTTAATTTTTAATTTTTAATTTTTAATTTTTAATTTTTAATTTTTAATTTTTAATTTTTAATTTTTAATTTTTAATTTTTAATTATTAATTATTAATTTTTAATTTTTAATTTTTGGTTTTAATTTTTAATTTTTAATTTTTAATTTTTAATTTTTAATTTTTAATTTTTAATTTTTAATTTTTAATTTTTAATTTTTAATTTTTAATTTTTAATTTTTAATTTTTAATTTTTAATTTTTAATTTTTAATTTTTAACTTTTAATTTTTAATTTAAAATTTTTAATTTCTAATATTTAATTTTTAAATTTTAATTTTTAATTTTTAATTTTTAATTTTTAATTTTTAATTTTTAATTTTTAATTTTAATTTTAATTTTAATTTTAATTTTAATTTTTAATTTTTAATTTTTAATTTTTAATTTTTAATTTTTAATTTTTACTTTTTAATTTTTAATTTTTAATTTTTAATTTTTAATTTTTACTTTTTAATTTTTAAAGTTAACTTTTAAATTTTTAATTTGTACTTTTTAGTTTTTAATTTTTAATTTTTAATTTTTAATTTTTAATTTTTAATTTTTAATTTTTAATTTTTAATTTTTAATTTTTAATTTTTAATTTTTAATTTTTAATTTTTAATTTTTAATTTTTAATTTTTAATTTTTAATCTTTAATTTTTAATTGTAAATTTTTAATTTTTATTTTTTAGTTTCTAATTTTTAATGTTGAATTTTTAATTTAAATTTTATATTTTTAATTTTTAATTTCTATTTTTTAATTTTTAATTTTTAACCTTTAATTTTGAATTTTTAATTTTTAATTTTTAATTTTTAATTTTTAATTTTTAATTTTTAATTTTTAATTTTTAATTTTTAATTTTAATTTTTAATTTTTAATTTTTAATTTTTAATTTTTAATTCTTAATTTTTAATTTTTAATTTTTAATTTTTAATTTTTATTTTTAAATTTTTAATTTTAATTTTTTAATTTTTTAATTTTCAATTTTTAATTTTTAATTATTAATTTTTAATTTTTAATTTTTAGTTTTTAATTTTTAATTTTTAATTTTTAGTTTCTAATTTTAAATTTTTAATTTTTATTTTTAATTTTTAATTTCTAATTTTTAATTTTTAATTTTTAATTTTTAATTTTTTAATTTTAACTTTTAATTTTTAATTTTTAATTTTTAATTTTTAATTTTTAATTTTTAATTTTTAATTTTTTAATTTTTAATTTTTAATTTTTAATTTTTAATTTTTAATTTTTAATTTTTAATTTTTAATTTTTAATTTTTAATTTTTAATTTTTAATTTTTAATTTTTAATTTTTAATTTTTAATTTTTAATTTTTAATTTTTAATTTTTAATTTTTAATTTTTAATTTTTAATTTTTAATTTTTAATTTTTAATTTTTAATTTTTAATTTTTAATTTTTAATTTTTAATTTTTAATTTTTAATTTTTAATTTTTAATTTTTAATTTTTAATTTTTAATTTTTAATTTTTAATTTTTAATTTTTAATTTTTAATTTTTAATTTTTAATTTTTAATTTTAATTTTTAATTTTTAATTTTTAATTTTTAATTTTTAATTTTTTTATTTTTAATTTTTATTTTTAATTTTTAATTTTTAATTTTTAATTTTTAATTTTTATTTTTTAATTTTTATTTTTTATTTTTAATTTTTAATTTTAATTTTTAATTTTTAATTTGTAATTTTTAATTTTTAATTTTTAATTTTTAATTTTTAATTTTTAATTTTTAATATTTTAATTTTTAATTTTTAATTTTTATTTTTAATTTTTAATTTTTAATTTGCAATTTGTAATATTTAATTTTTAATTTTTAATTTTTAATTTTTAATTTTTAATTTTTAATTTTTAATTTTTAATTTTTAATTTTTAATTTTTAATTTTTAATTTTTAATTTTTTAATTTTTAATTTTTAATTTTTAATTATTAATTATTAATTTTTAATTTTTAATTTTTGGTTTTAATTTTTAATTTTTAATTTTTAATTTTTAATTTTTAATTTTTAATTTTTAATTTTTAATTTTTAATTTTTAATTTTTAATTTTTAATTTTTAATTTTTAATTTTTAATTTTTAATTTTTAATTTTTAATTTTTAATTTTTTATTTTTAATTTTTAATTTTTAATTTTTAACTTTTAATTTTTAATTTAAAATT
This sequence comes from Cordilura impudica, assembly GCA_963682025.1. Classification (NCBI taxonomy): domain Eukaryota; kingdom Metazoa; phylum Arthropoda; class Insecta; order Diptera; family Scathophagidae; genus Cordilura; species Cordilura impudica. The sequence goes on from CAVMKG010000353.1 coordinate 28,002, forward strand.
TTTAATTTCTAATATTTAATTTTTAAATTTAATTTTTAATTTTTAATTTTTAATTTTATTTAATTTTTAATTTTTAATTTTAATTTTAATTTTAATTTTAATTTTTAATTTTTAATTTTTAATTTTTAATTTTTAATTTTTAATTTTTACTTTTTAATTTTTAATTTTTAATTTTTAATTTTTAATTTTTACTTTTTAATTTTTAAAGTTAACTTTTAAATTTTTAATTTGTACTTTTTAGTTTTTAATTTTTAATTTTTAATTTTTAATTTTTAATTTTTAATTTTTAATTTTTAATTTTTAATTTTTAATTTTTAATTTTTAATTTTTAATTTTTAATTTTTAATTTTTAATTTTTAATTTTTAATTTTTAATTTTTAATCTTTAATTTTTAATTGTAAATTTTTAATTTTTATTTTTTAGTTTCTAATTTTTAATGTTGAATTTTTAATTTAAATTTTATATTTTTAATTTTTAATTTCTATTTTTTAATTTTTAATTTTTAACCTTTAATTTTGAATTTTTAATTTTTAATTTTTAATTTTTAATTTTTAATTTTTAATTTTTAATTTTTAATTTTTAATTTTTAATTTTTAATTTTTAATTTTTAATTTTTAATTTTTAATTTTTAATTTTTAATTTTTAATTTTTAATTTTTAATTTTTAATTTTTAATTCTTAATTTTTAATTTTTAATTTTTAATTTTTAATTTTTATTTTTAAATTTTTAATTTTAATTTTTTAATTTTTTAATTTTCAATTTTTAATTTTTAATTATTAATTTTTAATTTTTAATTTTTAGTTTTTAATTTTTAATTTTTAATTTTTAGTTTCTAATTTTAAATTTTTAATTTTTATTTTTAATTTTTAATTTCTAATTTTTAATTTTTAATTTTTATTTTTTAATTTTTAAATTTTAACTTTTAATTTTTAATTTTTAATTTTTAATTTTTAATTTTTAATTTTTAATTTTTAATTTTTAATTTTTAATTTTTAATTTTTAATTTTTAATTTTTAATTTTTAATTTTTAATTTTTAATTTTTAATTTTTAATTTTTAATTTTTAATTTTTAATTTTTAATTTTTAATTTTTAATTTTTAATTTTTAATTTTTAATTTTTAATTTTTAATTTTTAATTTTTAATTTTTAATTTTTAATTTTTAATTTTTAATTTTTAATTTTTAATTTTTAATTTTTAATTTTTAATTTTTAATTTTTAATTTTTAATTTTTAATTTTTAATTTTTAATTTTTAATTTTTAATTTTTAATTTTTAATTTTTTATTTTTAATTTTTAATTTTTAATTTTTAATTTTTAATTTTTAATTTTTAATTTTTAATTTTTATTTTTTAATTTTTAATTTTTTATTTTTAATTTTTAATTTTTAATTTTTAATTTTTAATTTTTAATTTTTAATTTTTAATTTTTAATTTTTAATTTTTAATTTTTAATTTTTAATTTTTAATTTTTAATTTTTAATTTTTAATTTTTAATTTTTAATTTTTAATTTTTAATTTTTAATTTTTAATTTTTAATTTTTAATTTTTAATTTTTAATTTTTAATTTTTAATTTTTAATTTTTAATTTTTAATTTTTAATTTTTAATTTTTAATTTTTAATTTTTAATTTTTAATTTTTAATTTTTAATTTTTAATTTTTAATTTTTAATTTTTAATTTTTAATTTTTAATTTTTAATTTTTAATTTTTAATTTTTAATTTTTAATTTTTAATTTTTAATTTTTAATTTTTAATTTTTAATTTTTAATTTTTAATTTTTAATTTTTAATTTTTAATTTTTAATTTTTAATATTTAATTTTTAATTTTTAATTTTTAATTTTTAATTTTTAATTTTTAATTTTTAATTTTTAATTTTTAATTTTTAATTTTTAATTTTTAATTTTTAATTTTTAATTTTTAATTTTAAATTTTTAATTTTTAATTTTTAGTTTTTAATTTTTAATTTTTAATTTTTAATTTTTAATTTTTAATTTTTAATT
>CAVMKG010000354.1:0-25315 GCA_963682025.1 Cordilura impudica
ATTACAAATTAAAAATTAATAATTAAAAATTAAAAAATTAAAAAATATCAAAAATTAAAAAATTAAAAATTAAAAATTAAAAATTAAAATTAAAAAATAAAAATTAAAAATTAAAAATTAAAACTTAAAACTTAAAAATTAAAATTACAAATTAAAATTAAAAAATAAAAATTAAAAATTAAAAATTAAAAATAAAAATTAAAAATTAAAAATTAAAAATTAAAAATTAAAAATTAAAAATTAAAAATTAAAAATTAAAAATTAAAAATTAAAAATTAAAAATTAAAAATTAAAAAATTAAAAATTAAAAATTAAAAATTAAAAATTAAAAATTAAAAAATTAAAAATTAAAAATTAAAAATTAAAAATTAAAAATTAAAAATTAAAAATTAAAAAATAAAAATTAAAAATTAAAATTAAAAATTAAAAATTAAAAATTAAAAATTAAAAATTAAAAATTAAAAATTAAAAATTAAAAATTAAAAATTAAAAATTAAAAATTAAAAATTAAAAATTAAAAATTAAAAATTAAAATTAAAAATTAAAAATTAAAAATTAAAAATTAAAAATTAAAAATTATAATTAAAATTAAAAATTAAAAATTAAAAATTAAAAATTTAAAAATTAAAAATTAAAAATTAAAAAATTAAAAATTAAAAATTAAAAATTAAAAATTAAAAATTAAAAATTAAAAATTAAAAATTAAAAATTAAAAATTAAAAATTAAAAATTAAAAATTAAAAATTAAAAATTAAAAATTAAAAATTAAAAATTAAAAATTAGAAATTAAAACTTAAAAATTAAAAATTTAAAATTAAAAATTAAAAAATAAAAATTAATTAAAAATTAAAAATTAAAAATTAAAAATTGAAAATTAAAAATTAAAAATTAAAAATTAAAAATTAAAAATTAAAAATTAAAAATTAAAAATTAAAAATTAAAAATTAAAAATTAAAAATTAAAAATTAAAAATTAAATATTAAAAATTAAAAATTAAATAAAAATTAAAAATTTAAAATCAAAAATTAAAAAATAAAAATTAAAAAATTAAAAATTAAAAATTAAAAATTAAAAATTAAAAATTGAAAATTAAAAATTGAAAATTAAAAATTAAAAATTAAAAATTAAAAATTAAAAATTTTAAAATTAAAAATAAAAAATTAAAAATTAAAAATTAAACACTTAAAATTAAAAATTAAAAATTAAAAATTAAAAATTAAAAATTAAAAATTAAAAATTAAAAATTAAAAATTAAAAATTAAAAATTAAAAATTAAAAATTAAAAAATTAAAAATTATATTTTAAAAATTTAAAATTAAAAATTAAAAATTAAAAATTAAAAATTAAAATAAAAATTAAAAAATTAAAAATAAAAATTAAAAATTAAAAATTAAAAATTAAAAATTAAAAATTAAAAATTAAAAATTAAAAATTAAAAATTAAAAATTAAAAATTAAAAATGAAAATTTAAAATTAAAAATTAAAAATTAAAAATTAAAAATTAAAAATTAAAAATTAAAAATTAAAAATTAAAAATTAAAAATTAAAAATTAAAAATTAAAAATTAAAAATTAAAAATTAAAAATTAAAAATTAAAAATTAAAAATTAGAAATTAAAAATTAAAAATTAAAATTTAAAATTAAAACTTGAAAATTAAAAATTAAAAATTAAAAATTAAAAATTAAAAATTAAAAATTAAAAATTAAAAATTAAAAATTTAAAATTAAAAATTAAAAAATAAAAACTAAAAATTAAAAATTAAAAATTAAAAATTAAAAATTAAAAACTAAAAACTAAAAATTAAAAATTAAAAATTAAAAATTAAAAATTAAAAATTAAAAATTAAAAATTAAAAATTAAAAATTAAAAATTAAAAATTAAAAATTAAAAATTAAAAATTAAAAATTAAAAATTAAAAATTAAAAATTAAAAATTAAAAATTAAAAATAAAAAATTAAAAATTAAAAATTAAAAATTAAAAATGAAAAATGAAAAATTAAAAATTAAAAATTAAAAATTAAAAATTAAAAATTAAAAATTAAAAATTAAAAATTAAAAATTAAAAATTAAAAATTAAAAATTAAAAATTAAAAATTAAAAATTAAAAATTAAAAATTAAAATTAAAAATTAAAAATTAAAAATTAAAAATTAAAAATTAAAAATTAAAAATTAAAAATTAAAAATTAAAAATTAAAAATTAAAAATTAAAAAATTAAAAATTAAAAATTAAAAATTAAAAATTAAAAATTAAAAATTAAAAATTAAAAATTAAAAATTAAAAATTAAAAATTAAAAATTAAAAATTAAAAATTAAAAATTAAAAATTAAAAATTAAAAATTAAAAATTAAAAATTAAAAATTAAAAATTAAAAATTAAAAATTAAAAATTAAAAATTAAAAATTAAAAATTAAAAATTAAAAATTAAAAATTAAAAATTAAAAATTAAAAATTAAAAATTAAAAATTAAAAATTAAAAATTAAAAATTAAAAATTAAAAATTAAAATTAAAAATTAAAAATTAAAAATTAAAAATTAAAAATTAAAAATTAAAAATTAAAAATTAAAAATTAAAAATTAAAAATTAAAAATTAAAAATTAAAAATTAAAAATTAAAAATTAAAAATTAAAAATTAAAATTAAAATTTAAAAATTAAAAATTAAAAATTAAAAATTAAAAATTAAAAATTAAAAATTAAAAATTAAAAATTAAAAATTAAAAATTAAATATTTAAAAATTAAAAATTAAAAATTAAAAATTAAAAATTAAAAATTACAAATTAAAAATTAAAAATTGAAAATTAAAAATTAAAAATTAAAACTTAAAAATTAAAAATTTATAATTTAAAATTAAAAATTAAAAATTAATAATTAAAAATAAAAAATTAAAAATTAAAAACTAAAAATTAGAAATTCAAAAGTCAAAATTAAAAATTAAACATTGAAAATTAAGAATTAAAAATTAAAAATTTCTAGCTAATTCAGATAAAAATATTTTAAAATTTGTTTCTTTTAATATTAATATCTGGAAATTTTTAGCCAAGAATCAGTTTATTATTTTATTATACCCTTCACATGTCAGTGGCAGAGGGTATATATAGGTTTGTCATTCCGTTTGGAACGCATCGAAAAACTAATTTCAGAACCCATAAACTATATATTTTCTTGCTCCTTATCACAGCTCGAGTCGATATAGCGATGTCCGTATGTCCGTCTGTCTGTTGCAATAAGGCTCATTCACAAAAAGAGCCATCTAACTGGATAAGGTTACAATACTATCATTTGCCACAGTTCCCAGCAGGTAGGTATTGAAAATGGGCTAAATCGGGTGTCATTGTGATAAGATACGAGCAAAAATATGTAGATACCTCTAAAAAAAACATATAACCTACTGTTACAGTTTAGTGGTTTAACATAATAATTGTACAACAACATAAAAAAATGCCACAAAAAATTATGCATCTACATATGTATTAACAATACCAAGAACACAACAAGTAAGAAAATTATAGCCGGTCTAGACCGACTATACGATACCCTATACCATGCGTTTAGAGACCCTATCTCTCAGGCCCAACTAACTGTATATAGAAAATAAGCATAAACCAAATTTGAGTGGGATTTTTGTTAATTTTTTCGGCTGCAGATATGAAAAAGTTCATATCGGATGCTATATCTATATGGGGACTAGGCCAAAAATGGACCGATCCTGACCATGTTTGGTAAGGTCTCTTGTATTTTGCAAAAATATATACAAACAAAATTTGAGAAGAATCAGTGCAATATATTTGTTATACCCTATACCACTATGTGGTTTGGGTATAATGATTTTGTGCTGCTGTTTGTAACAACCAAAAATATTTGACCTAGACCCATCTTTAATTATACCGATCGAATCAGAATCACTTTCTGAGTTGATTTAACAATGTCCGTCCGTCCGTCCGTCCGTCCGTCCGTCCGTCTGTGTGTCCATGTAAAACTTGTAATCAAACTGCAGGTCGCAAATATGAATATATTTTGATGAAATTTGGTATATAAGCTTCTGTCTGCCATTGGATGAACGCTGTTGAAATTGGTGAGAATCGGTCCATGTTCAGACCTAGCCCCCATACAAATTACCCCTATGAAATCGACATAAATTGCCATAAGATCCAAATTGTCATATAGATCTTACTCAAATTGGGTTTTGTATGCGTTCATTACGTCCATTAATGAGTAGTCCAAAAACGATCCCTTTGGCCCCATATAGAGCTGCTTCCCGATCTTCACTTAAATCTATTAAAAAACAAAAATATTGCACTGATTCTTCTCAGATCTTGTTTGTATATATTTTTGCAAAATACAAGAGACTTTAGCAAACATAATCAGGATCGGTCCATTTTTGGACCTAGTCCCCATATAGATATAACATCCGATATGAACTTTTTCATATCTTCAGCCAAAAAAATTAATAAATCAGACTCAAATTTGGTTTTTGCTTATTTTCTATGTCCAGTTAGTTGGGCCTAAGAGATATGGCATGGTATAGGGTATCGTATAGTCGGTCTAGACCGACTATAATTTTCTTACTTGTTTTTTGATAGATTTAAGTGAAGATCGGGAAGCAGCTCTATATGGGGCCTATGACGAAGAGTTGTCCAATAGGGATCATTTTTGGACTACTGATTAATGGATGTAATATATACATACAAACCCAATTTGACTAAGATTTGTATGATAATTTGGATCTTATGGCAATATATGTTGATTTCATAGGGGTCATTTGTATGGGGGCTAGGTCTGAACATGGACCGATTCTCACCAATTTCAATAGCGTTCATCCCATGGCCGATAAAAGATCAAATACCAAATTTCATCAAAATATATTCATATTTGCGACCTGCAGTTTGATTACAAGCTTTACATGGACACACAGACGGACGGACGGACGGACGGACGGACATCGTTAAATCGAATCAGACAGTGATTCTGATTCGATCGGTATAATTAAAGAAGGGTGTAGGTCAAATATTTTTGGTTGTTACAAACAGCAGCACAAAGTCATTAAACCCAAACCACATAGTGGTATAGGGTATAAATACCAAGAACACAATAACAGCTCATGTTAGTAGTATTGCCACATATTTTTATACCCTCCACTCCAGTATGCAGAGGGTATATATATGTTTGTCATTCCGTTTGTAATAATTAGAAAAAAAAAATCTGGACCCCATAAAATATATATATTTGTGATCCTTATAACAAGCGGAGTTGATATAGCGATGTCCGTCTGTCCGTCTGTCCGGCTGTCCGTCTGTCCGTCTGTAGAAATCACGATGACGGCTTCAATCGGCCAACTAGGTTGATCGTTGGTATAAAAAATGATTCAGTAACATCCTGAAAAGTTTGCTATTTAAAATCGTCCAAATCGGTTTATCTGGTCCCGAGAATTGAACGATGGATAAAAAAAAGTCTTGAGAAAATATGATTTGACTATGTTGTTCTTGTCACGATAACGTTCTCAATAGGACAGCTAGGGCGCTTGTTGTTAGTGAGAATGATACACCAACATCACGAGAAGGTTTCTGTTTTTTAAATCGTGACAATAGGTTTCATAGGTGCCGATAAATCACTGAAAAGTTAAAAAAATATGATGTTTTCCTAGGTAAGGTTAGGTTAGGTTGATAAGAGGAGCTATGTATACACATAGCTCATATCCGTTATGTCTGGATATACACCTAAGCCAGTAGGTCGGCTTGTTGTGCGCTCTACATCTCTACTTTCCGGTTATCTACACCTCTTATTAACTTAGAAATTCGGTCTCATCAGCAAATTTCCTGAGTATTTTCCAGCTTATCCCCCTTAGACCCGTCAGGCCTGGTAAGATGTCGCTGGACAGATATCTGACCCTTGTTCTCGCAAATGCAGGACAGTAACAGAGGTAGTGTTCTAGGGTTTCGTCATCCTCTCCGCAAGCTCTACAAACGGCTGATTCCGCCCGTCCTATACGGTATAGGTGAGCCCTCAGCTCAGAGTGTCCAGTGAGGATGCCAATTACCCTACTAAGTTCTACCCTATTCAGATTCAGGATCTCCCTTGTTCTTGTTGCGTTGGGAGAACCCCATAATATTTTTGTAACCTTACCCCCGTCATTCTCTTCCCAAATTGAAACATGTGAACTGGTCGCCCAGTCTGCCAGTTCCAATTTGAGAGATTTGAAAGGTATTAGGTTTTCCAAATTTACTCTTTCCAGGAAAGATCCCTTCCTGGCCAGTTTGTCAGCAATCTCATTTCCCATTATACCACTGTGTTCTGGGATCCAAACGATTTCAAGTCTGCCTCTTCTGGAGAAGTTTGAAATCTCCTCCTTACACTCGAGGATAGTCCTTGATCTAGTTTTGTCTGCGGATATCGCTCTGATAGCCGCTAGACTGTCCGTAAATATTTTCAAGTCTCCGGGATGTTTTCCTATATTGTTATTCTAAATTTGGTATTTTGTCACAGCTGTACTTGTTGTTTTTATGGTCGTTGTGGTAGCAATATAAAAATTCACCAATATCAACATTTTATGGTGTAATATTTAAGTTAATTAATTAATAAAAGAAACTATATAAAATCAATATCAATAATCTGCGATTTTTATAAGATCACAAAATATTACAAATTGATACATACAGACTACTGTTGCAAATATCAAAATACTATAAATAACATTCATATATTCTGTATATGTATTTCGATAATAAGCGCATATTAAAAATAATAAAATATAAACTATTTTATTTATACAAAATATTGCAATTTTTAGGGTTGCAAAAAATAGTATGATTTTAAGGGTTCTACTTTTAGTACATACCTACATTCAAAAGTAGTATTGAAACCATAAAATTCTACCCTGTTAAAAATTGGTGTTTAAAAAAAATTTTTTTTTCTCAGATGATAATAATATAACGTCAATAATATTTAATTATAATCCATTCCCGGACTACCGAGAATTTAATACACGATTTGTTCCGCATTAGGAATAATCGCGGAGCTCAGCTCAATCAAAGTGCAATGATTAAGCCTCGCTCTGGGAAACAAGTGTTCATGCTTCCCTTTGCACAAACGCCATTCCCAACTACCAAAAATTGTAGGCACGAGCTATCCACATCAGGAATAGTCGCGGGCTCAACTCAATCAAAGTGCAATGATTAAGCTTCGCCCTGGGAAGCATGTATTCATTCATTTCTTAGCACAAACCGAACTTCTTATGTCACATTAAAAATAAACTAATTGAGAAGTACAATTCATCATTACGCTGTATTATAATTCTATTTTCTTATTTTTCTACTAGCTAGTAAACAAAGTGATCGTATCATTGTAAACGAAATAGAATTGAAATTGTGTGCAGATTTGTTTTACTTAAAAAACTGTTTCTACAGATAGTGAATAAAATCCCAGTAAACATTTTATGCAATAAGTGATCATGTGGAGTCTTTTTTGACTCCTCTGTGCTATTAAAACAGTCATAAATGCGCTCTTTTGCTGATCACAAAATATTCTTTTGTTGGGAGGAAATATTACCTTACCCCCGACTCATCTTGAGAACCTTTTTATCCAATTTTCTGATTAATTTCGACTTATTTTTGAGTCATATTTAATGTCATTTTTCTATAAATCACTTTTTAAGCGTAAGCAAAAATCATTTCTTAATCTTTTTCTAATACCGCATGTGATTAATCAGTTTTTAATCATCAAAAGTGCTCGAAGAAGACACAGTAAGATGATTTTTGTTAAAACAATCTTCGAAATGATTACTGGGATATCGTATATTTTTGTTTACACACATATATACATAATGGCACCAGTTAGCCGAACTCTCTCATGAAACACATAGACGACAGCGGCTACACGTCTGTCAAAAATAAAATACACACGTTTATATGAAAACGATTATTTTGACACCAACACAGCTACACGACTACATGACCACTTTTGCTGCTGTAGTCAACTTAGGCTAATTTTTTTTTTGTTGGCTACAAAATAAAAATAGTGTTGACAATATAACAAAATATGTAAAAGATATTAGTGCTATGAAATATTTTATTTTGTTGAAAAAATTAATCGCAAAATGAAATGCTATAATAATTCTATTAATAAGTAAATTTATTTATTTATTTTTACGTTATAATAAATCATTATAAATAAGTAATATATTTAAGACAATTTTATATAGAATCATACATGTTTTTCTATTTCAATAAAGTTAAAAAAAATATAATTGGCACTACTGAAATAAAAATGATTTTGTGTAAAAACAGCTGTTTATATTGTTGTTATATGTTGCTGTCGTTTTCAAAAAAATTAAGTAGTTGACTACACGACAACAATTGTAGCCAGTAGCATTTGTATCCGTGTGTTTGTGTAGACTCTGTCGTCTATGTGTTTCATGCATAAGTAACAATTTCATTTAGTCTTATGAAAGCTTTTGAACAAAGCAGATATACGTCGCATTGTTTTGTGAAATCCTACATTGTTTTTTAATAGGTACCAGTGATGGCAGGAGATTTTTAGAGAAATTTCTACGCTAATGAAAAAAAATCCCTTTTTTTTCCCTACACCCACTTTTTTCTCTCTACATTTTTCCCTACACTACTTTTTTAAATTTTTCAAAAAAAAAAAAATTATTTTTAATTTGTTAATTTTCAATTTCAATAATGCAAAAATAACATAAAAACGAAAAAAATATCATAAAAAATAAGATAAGAATATCATAAGAATTACATGAAAACAATATAAAAAATCAACAGATATTATAAAAAAAATATTTTTACTATTCTATATAACTAGCTGGACCCGGCAAACGTTGTTTTGCCCTCAATGAATTTTTATTTTAGTTAGAATCTGTATATACCTATATAAAATGTGTGACGAAGATCTCCAGATAATAAAATGAGAGCTTCACCAAAAAATCTTTCATTGCCTTTCAAATCTTTTATCAAATCAAATCACAATGTTTGTGAGCCATGGTACATTCATCCCAAATAAAAATACTGCATTTTTGCAGAACTTTTGCCATACCGGAATGTTTTTTGATATTACAGACGGCATTCTCATTTTTTTGTACGTTTAACGGTGATTTGAGTGCTGAATGAGCTGTGCGGCCACCATGCAATAATGTAGCGGCTTTTTCCTTCTTTTTCGTTAGAATATTTATATATAAAAACGTTTGTGAGTTTATTTATTAAAATTTATATAAATTTGACAACTCATTATTTTTCGAACGACAGCGCCATCTACCGGGTCCAATAAAAAAATGTTTCTAACATACATATATGTACATTCTTAGTTTCATTAAAATCACACCATAAATAAGAATATTCGAAATATCTTTACCCAGCGCCACCTATCGGGTCCATTTATACATACAAAAATTTCTTATGACGAAACATACGTTCATTCTGAATTGCAGTCAAATCGCGCTGAAAGTAAAAATTTTTGTTTTTAACTTGACCCCAACGCCAGCTAGAGGGTTAAAACTAAAAAAAAAACACAGAAGAGCTCGAACCGAACCTATGCTGGAAATCCTACCTCGACAGCTCTTATGGTTCCGGAGATCATTCGTTACAATCGAATGCATCAACGTTTTTATATATACGCCACGCCCCTTTGCCCACTAACAACTTTATATAGCTAAGGTCTTATTATTTCGCAAAAATATCCTTTTGTGAAAATTTCATGACGATCCTTCCAGTAGTTTAGAAGATATTACGATTTTTTATTTTTCTAAAAAGGGGCGTGGTCCCGCCCACTTTTCTTCTTGTATGTATTTCTATTCATGCTAATACCATATGTACCAAATATGACTGCTGTAGGTAAAAAAATTCCCGTGATATGACTTTTTCAAATTTTTGGTTATATGGGCGTGGCACCGCCCCTTTGTCCAATCAAAAATTTATATAGCATATTATTCCTTCCAGAGTCACAGTAACACGCTCTGAAAATTTCAGGAAGATCGGTTCTTTGGTTTGGCCTCCTATATAGCACAAACAAACACACATTCATTTTTATATATATAGATAGATTGAAAGCAGATTAATTATGATTTAAGATAAAATGGGGCGAAAAAGGGGGACTTGGTAATAAAAAAATGTATGGCTACCTTACCTGTCGATAAAAAGTGTATAAAACTTTAGATAAATACATATTACAAAAAAATTATTTTGTATAGCAAACATTGTTAGTGGTATAAGTAAAAAAAAGGGGGCGGTGAAATGGGCGTGGTTCATAGTTATATGGCGACGTTAACAGTATTAAGAGCAATATACTACCAAATAAAAAAATCCGTTGGAAGGAACAAATTTGTACAGAGAAAAAAAAGTTTAAAACTTTCAAACAAAATTTGGCGTGAAAAGGGGCGTGGCGTAAGAAATGTTTATTTCTACCTCGCCTGGAGTATAATGTGTATACAATTTGAAGTAAATCTGTTAAAAACTATATGGGAGCAATTACATAATTTTAAAAAAGTGGGCGTAAAAGTGGGCGTGGTCAAAAAAAAAGTACCCTATTAATCATGCCAGAGCCCCAGTTAAATGCTGTGAAAATTTCAGGAAGATCGGTCCAGAGGTTTGGTCTCCTATAAGGTACACACAAACAAACAAACAAACAAAAAAACAAACACACATTCAATTTTATATATATAGATTCATCTTTTATATGGATAGATGTGCATTTAAAATTTACACAATTAATTAAAATGGCTTGCAAATGGGATCTTATAACGTAAACAAAATTTTGGTTGTTGGTTTTAAAAGTTATTTTTTTAAGACATTGGTTTTTAGCATGTATACTTAGATCTGATTTATCGCAATTTAATATTTTTTCACAAGCCTTGCATCCGTATTTAAATTCGTCATCTTTGACCTGTTCTATCCCATTAGCTTCTCGTCTCTCAACTAACTTGAGTAAAACCTTTGTTTTCTGTATTTCTTTGATGTGTTTTCAGCATCATCGAAAAACGAATCGGACATTTTTCTAAAATCAATTATGTTTACATTTATAATATTTTAATATTCTTTTTATTTACAAACTTACTTAAGGTGCTATTACACGAAGTGTTTTTTACATATGTACTGTCACTTTTTTTATTCATATGAAATTCCTCATGTCTGTCAAAATTGTCTTTTACATACGATTCATAATTTTTGCTATCACACGTGCATATGTATTTCCGTATAACATAACCTCTAAGTGTAAACAACAGCTGATTTAATTTGTGAATTTACAAAAATTTATTGTTAAAAAAAAGGTTACATATTTTTTAATTGTTAATACTAAACAATTTATTTTTCTTTCAATATTAATCTTTAAAATTTACTCTGTTTTTCTTTCGCCACAAGCAGTGTTGTATTTTCATGTTTGTCATGCAAAAATAGAACCTGTTCTAATTGAAAAATGTACATGTGACTTTCTTCATGTATTTTACATAAACAATGTTTCATATGTATCACACGATGTGTACATCTTTTGTTGTGGGAAAATTTGACAGTACATATGTAAAAAACACATCATGTAATAGCACCTTTAATATAATCGAAGAGATCTACAAAGATGGCGTACTTATGTATGTATTAAAAAAATGCACAAAACAAGTAAACTGCACAAAAGTGTTTTTTACTTGTCATTCTTATTAAAGAAGCCACGTATTTACTATCTCCATATTATAGAGTTATTACCAGATTTAAAAAAGATAGATATTTTTAATTTTAAAGTTTAAAATTGATACGTATATAATATTAAGTTGTTAAAAAAAATTTTCAAAAAATCCCTACAATTCGACAAAAGTAAGAAATCTTTTGCATTAAACACATAGACGCAAATCCATTTATCGATGCGTTACAAATGGAATGTCATAATAAGATCGAAAAAATAAAACTGATTAACGCTAGTGCTTTTAAAATATAAGACACGGTCAAGTATTCCGAAAAAGATCCGAAATTTAAAAATATATTTTGTTTAATATCTTCTATTGACTTTAAAATTGTTAAACGTAAATGCTGAAAATTCAGAGTATTTGTTGTAATAAATTACTAAATTGATCAAATTGTTTACATTTTCAAATATTTTATCTAAATTTGTTACAAAAAGTGCAAGAAAACCTAGGTGGAGGGTATCAAAGATTCGGCATAGCCGAATTTTACACTCCTACTTGTTTTTTTTTATCGTTTTCGCGTTATAATAAAAAAAATCGCCAATATGAAAGAAAAAATGAAAACGAAAATGGAAAATGAAAAATGGAAAATAAGAATGGAAAATGGAGAATAGAAAATGGAAAATTAAAAATTAAAAATGGAAAATGAAAAACCGAAAGTGGAAAACGAAAAATGTAAAATGGAAAATACAAAATGGAAAATGAGAATTGAAATAGGAAAGTGAAAAATTGAAAAATGAAGAATGCAAAATGAAAATTGAAAAATGAAAAATGGAAAATGAAAATTGAAAAAAGAAATATGAAAAATGAAAAATGAAAAATGAAAAATGGAAAACGGAAAATAAAATTGAAAAATTAAAAACGGAAAATGGAAAATGAATAATGGAAAATGAAAAATGAAAAATGAGAAATGGAAAATGGAAAATGAAAACTGAAAAATGAAATATGGAAAATGGAAAATGAAAATTGAAAAATGAAAAATGGCAAATGGAAAATTTAAATTGAAACATTAAAAATGGAAAATGAAAAATCGAAAATGGAAAATAAAAAACGGAAAATGGAAAATGTAAAACAGAAAATGAAATATGGAGAATAGAAAATGAAAAATTGAAAATGGAAAATGAGAAAGAAAATTGAAATATGAAAAATGAAAAATGTAAAATGAAAAATGTAAAATGAAAAATGGAAAATAGAAAATGAAAAATGGAGAATGGAAAATGGGAAATGAAAAACGGAAAATGAAAAATGTAAGATGGAAAATAGAAAATGACAAATGGAGAATGGAAAATGGAAAATGAAAAAAGAAAATTAAAAAATGAAAATGGAAAATGCAAAATGAAAATGGAAAATGAAATTGAAAAATGGAAAATGAAAATTGAAAAATGAAAAATGGAAAATGAAATTTGCAAAATGAAAAATGAAAAATGGAAAATGAAAATTAAAAAATGGAAAATGGAAAGTGGAAATTGGAAAATGAAAAATGGATAATGGAAAATGAAAATTGCAAAATGAAAAATGGAAAATGCAAAATGGAAAATGAAATTGAAAAATGGAAAATGGAAAATGAAAAATGAAAATTGAAAACTGAAAATTGAAAAATGAAAAATCACTAATGGCAAATGAAAATTTAAAATTGAAAAATTAAAAATGATAAATGGAGAATGAAAATTCAAAAATAGAAAACGGAAAATGAAAAATGGAAAATGAAAATTGAAAAATTAGAAATGGAAAATGAAAAATGGAAAATGTACAATGAAAATTGAAAAATTAAAAATGGAAAATGAAAAATGGAAAATGAAAATGAAAATTGAAAATCAAAAGATGGCAAATGGAAAACGGAATATGGAAAATAAAAATTGAAAAATTCAAAATGGAAAATGTAAATGAAAAATGGAAAATGCAAAATGAAAAATGGAAAATGGAAAATGAAAAATAGAAAATGTAAACTGAAAATTAAAAAATGGAAAATGGAAAATGCAAACTGGAAAATGGAAAATGAGAATTGAAAAATCTAAAATGGAAAATTTAAAAATGAACAATGCAAAATGAAAATTGAAAATGAAAAATTAAAAATGGAAAATGAAAATTGAAAAAATGAAAAATGAAAAATGGAAAATAAAATTGAAAAATGAAAAACGGATAATGGAAAATGAAAAATTTATAATGAAAAATGGAAAGTGAAAACTGAATAATGGAAATTGAAAAATGGAAAATGGCAAATGAAAATTGAAAAATTAAAAACTAAAAATGGAAAGTGGAAAATGAATAATAAAAATTAAAAATTAAGAATTAAAAATTAAAAATTAAAAATTAAAAATTAAAAATTAAAAATTGAAAATGGAATATGAAATATGAAAAATGGAAAACGAAAAATGAAAATTGAAAAATGGAAAATGAACATTGAAAAATGAAAAACTCAAATGAAAATTGAAAACTCAAGAATGGAAAATGAAAAATTAAGATTGAAAAATGAGTAATGAAAGATGAAAAATGAATAATGAAAAATTAGAAATTAATAAGTAAAACTTAAAATTTTAAACTTAAAAATTAAAAACTAAAAATTAAAAATTGAAAATTAAAAATTGGAAATTAATAATTAAAAATTAAAAATTAAAAATTAAAAATTAAAAATTAAAAATAAAAAATTAAAAATTAAAAATTAAAAAGTAAAAATTAAAAATTAAAAATTAAAAATTAAAAATTAAAAATTAAAAATTAAAAATTAAAAATTAAAAATTAAAAATTAAAAATTAAAAATTAAAAATTAAAAATTAAAAATTAAAAATTAAAAATTAAAAATTAAAAATTAAAAATTAAAAATTAAAAATTAAAAATTAAAAATTAAAAATTAAAAATTAAAAATTAAAAATTAAAAATTAAAAAATAAAAATTAAAAATTAAAAATTAAAAATTAAAAATTAAAAATTGAAAATTAAATATTAAAAATTAAAAATTAAGAATTTAAAATTAAAACTTAAAAAATTTCAAATTAAAAATTAAAAATTAAAAATTAATAATTAAAAATTAAAAATTAATAATTAAAAATTAAAAATTAAAAATTAAAAATAAAAATTAAAAATTAAAAATTGAAAATAAAAATTAAAAATTAAAAATTAAAAATTAAAAACTAAAAATTAAAAATTAAAAATTAAAAATTAAAAATTAAAAATTAAAAATTAAAAATTAAAAATTAAAAATTAAAAATTAAAAATTAAAAATTAAAAATTAAGAATTAAAACTAAAAACTTAAAAATTAAAAATTAAAAATTAAAACTTAAAAATTAAAAATTAAAAATTAAAAATTAAAAATTAAAAATTAAAAATTAAAAATTAAAAATTAAAAATTAAAAATTAAAAATTAAAAATTAAAAATTAAAAATTAAAAATTAAAAATTAAAAATTAAAAATTAAAAATTAAAATTAAAAATTAAAAATTAAAAATTAAAAATTAAAAAATAAAAATTAAAAATTAGAAATTAAAAATTAAAAATTAAAAATTAAAAATTAAAAATTAAAAATTAAAAATTAAAAATTAAAAATTAAAAATTAAAAATTAAAAATTAAAAATTAAAAATTAAAAATTAAAAATTAAAAATTAAAAATTAAAAATTAAAAATTAAAAATTAAAAATTAAAAATTAAAAATTAAAAATTAAAAATTAAAAATTAAAAATTAAAAATTAAAAATTAAAAATTAAAAATTAAAAATTAAAAATTAAAAATTAAAAATTAAAAATTAAAAATTAAAAATTAAAAATTAAAAATTAAAAATTAAAAATTAAAAATTAAAAATTAAAAATTAAAAATTAAATATTAAAAATAAAAAATTAAAAATTAAAAATTAAAAATTAAAAATTAAAAATTAAAAATTAAAAATTAAAAATTAAAAAATAAAAATTAAAAATTAAAAATTAGAAATTAAAAATTAAAAATTAAAATTTAAAAACTAAAAATTAAAAAATTAAAAATTAAAAATTAAAAATTAAAAATTAAAAATTAAAAATTAAAAATTAACAATTAAAAATTAAAAATTAAAAATTAAAAATTAATAATTAAAAATTAAAAATTAAAAATTAAAAATTAAAAATTAAAAATTAAAAATTAAAATTAAAAATTAAAAATTAAAAATTAAAAATAAAAATTAAAAATAAAAATTAAAAATTAAAAATTAAAAATTAAAAATTAAAAATTAAAAATTAAAAATTAAAAATTAAAAATTAAAAATTAAAAATTAAAAATTAAAAATTAAAAACTAGAAACTAAAAACTAAAAATTAAAAACTAAAAATTAAAAATTAAAAATTTAAATTTAAAAATTAAAAAATTAAAAATTAAAAATTAAAAATTAAAAATTAAAAATTAAAAGTTAAAAATTAAAGATTAAAAATTAATAATTAAAAATTAAAAATTAAAAAATTAGAAATTAAAAATTAAAAATTAAAAATTAAAAATTAAAAATTAAAAATTAAAAATTAAAAATTAAAAATTAAAAATTAAAAATTAAAAATTAAAAATTAAAAATTAAAAATTAAAAATAAAAATTAAAAATTAAAAATTAAAAATTAAAAATTAAAAATTAAAAATTAAAAATTAAAAATTAAAAATTAAAAATTAAAAATTAAAAATTAAAAATTAAAAATTAAAAATTAAAAATTAAAAATTAAAAATTAAAAATTAAAAATTAAAAATTAAAAATTAAAAATTAAAAATTAAAAATTAAAAATTAAAAATTAAAAATTAAAAATTAAAAATTAAAAATTAAAAATTAAAAATTAAAATTAAAAATTAAAAATTAAAAATTAAAAATTAAAAATTAAAAATTAAAAATTAAAAATTAAAAATTAAAAATTAAAAATTAAAAATTAAAAATTAAAAATTAAAAAATTAAAAATTAAAAATTAAAAATTAAAAATTAAAAATTAAAAATTAAAAATTAAAATTAAAAATTAAAAATTAAAAATTAAAAATTAAAAATTAAAAATTAAAAATTAAAAATTAAAAATTAAAAATTAAAAATTAAAAATTAAAAATTAAAAATTAAAATTAAAAATTAAAAATTAAAAATTAAAAAATTAAAAATTAAAAATTAAAAATAAAAATTAAAAATTAAAAATTAAAAATTAAAAATTAAAAATTAAAAATTAAAAATTAAAAATTAAAAATTAAAAATTAAAAATTAAAAATTAAAAATTAAAAATTAAAAATTAAAAATTAAAAATTAAAAATTAAAAATTAAAAATTAAAAATTAAAAATTAAAAATTAAAAATTAAAAATTAAAAATTAAAAAATTAAAAATTAAAAATTAAAAATTAAAAATTAAAAATTAAAAATTAAAAATTAAAAATTAAAAATTAAAAATTAAAAATTAAAAATTAAAAAATTAAAAATTAAAAATTAAAAATTAAAAATTAAAAATTAAAAATTAAAAATTAAAATTAAAAATTAAAAATTAAAAATTAAAAATTAAAAATTAAAAATTAAAAATTAAAAATTAAAAATTAAAAATTAAAAATTAAAAATTAAAAATTAAAAATTAAAAATTAAAAATTAAAAATTAAAAATTAAAAATTAAAAATTAAAAATTAAAAATTAAAAATTAAAAATTAAAAATTAAAAATTAAAAATTAAAAATTAAAAATTAAAAATTAAAAATTAAAAATTAAAAATTAAAAATTAAAAATTAAAAATTAAAAAATTAAAAATTAAAAATTAAAAATTAAAAATTAAAAATTAAAATTAAAAATTAAAAATTAAAAATTAAAAAATTAAAAATTAAAAATTAAAAATTAAAAATTAAAAATTAAAAATTAAAAATTAAAAATTAAAAATTAAAAATTAAAAATTAAAAATTAAAAATTAAAAATTAAAAATTAAAAACTAAATATTAAAAATTAAAAATTAAAAATTAAAATTGAAAATTTAAAATTTAAAATTAAAAATTAAAAATTAAAACTTAAAAATTAAAAATTAAAAATTAAAAATTAAAAATTAAAAATTAAAAATTAAAAATTAAAAATTAAAAATTAAAAATTAAAAATTAAAAATTAAAAATTAAAAATTAAAAATTAAAAATTAAAAATTAAAAATTAAAAATTAAAAATTAAAAATTAAAAATTAAAAATTAAAAATTAAAAATTAAAAATTAAAAATTAATAATTAAAAATTAAAAATTAAAAATTAAAAATTAAAAATTAAAAATTAAAAATTAAAAATTAAAAATTAAAAATTAAAAATTAAAAATTAAAAATTAAAAATTAAAAATTAAAAATTAAAAATTAAAAATTAAAAATTAAAAATTAAAAATTAAAAAAAATTAAAAATTAAAAATTAAAAATTAAAAATTAAAAATTAAAAATTAAAAATTAAAAATTAAAAATTAAAAATTAAAAATTAAAAATTAAAAATTAAAAATTAAAAATTAAAAATTAAAAATTAAAAATTAAAAATTAAAAATTAAAAATTAAAAATTAAAAATTAAAAATTAAAAATTAAAAATTAAAAATTAAAAGTTAAAAATTAAAAATTAAAAATTAAAAATTAAAAATTAAAAATTAAAAATTAAAAATTAAAAATTAAAAATTAAAAATTAAAAATTAAAAATTAAAAATTAAAAATTAAAAATTAAAAATTAAAAATTAAAAATTAAAAATTAAAAATTAAAAATTAAAAATTAAAAATTAAAATTTAAAAATTAAAAATAAAAAATTAAAAATTAAAAATTAAAAATTAAAAATTAAAAATTAAAAATTAAAAATTAAAAATTAAAAATTAAAAATTAAAAATTAAAAATTAAAAATTAAATATTAAAAATAAAAAATTAAAAATTAAAAATTAAAAATTAAAAATTAAAAATTAAAAATCAAAAATTAAAAATTAAAAATTAAAAATTAAAAATTAAAAATTAAAAATTAAAAATTAAAAATTAAAAATTAAAAATTAAAAATTAAAAATTAAAAATTAACAATTAAAAATTAGAAATTAAAAATTAAAAATTAAAATTTAAAAATTAAAAATTAAAAATTAAAAATTAAAAATTAAAAATTAAAAATTAAAAATTAAAAATTAAAAATTAAAAATTAAAAATTAAAAATTAAAAATTAAAAATTAAAAATTAAAAATTAAAAATTAAAAATTAAAAATTAAAAATTAAAAATTAAAAATTAAAAATTAAAAATTAAAAATTAAAAATTAAAAATTAAAAATTAAAAATTAAAAATTAAAAATTAATAATTAAAAATTAAAAATTAAAAATTAAAAATTAAAAATTAAAAATTAAAAATTAAAAATTAAAAATTAAAAATTAAAAATTAAAAATTAAAAATTAAAAATTAAAAATTAAAAATTAAAAATTAAAAATTAAAAATTAAAAATTAAAAATTAAAAATTAAAAATTAAAAATTAAAAATTAAAAATTAAAAATTAAAAATTAAAAATTAAAAATTAAAAATTAAAAATTAAAAATTAAAAATTAAAAATTAAAAATTAAAAATTAAAAATTAAAAATTAAAAATTAAAAATTAAAAATTAAAAATTAAAAATTAAAAACTAGAAACTAAAAATTAAAAACTAAAAATTAAAAATTAAAAATTTAAATTTAAAAATTAAAAATTAAAAATTAAAAATTAAAAATTAAAAGTTAAAAATTAAAGATTAAAAATTAATAATTAAAAATTAAAAATTAGAAATTAAAAATTAAAAATTAATATTAAAAATTAAAAATTAATATTAAAAATTTAAAAATTAAAAATTAAAAATTAAAAATTAAAAATTAAAAATTAAGAATTAAAAATTAAAAATTAAAAATTAAAAATTAAAAATTAAAAATTAAAAATTAAAAATTAAAAATTAAAAATTAAAAATTAAAAATTAAAAATTAAAAATTAAAAATTAAAAATTAAAAATTAAAAATTAAAAATTAAAAATTAGAAATTAAAAATTAAAAATTAAAAATTAAAAATTAAAAATTAAAAATTAAAAATTAAAAATTAAAAATTAAAAATTAAAAATTAAAAATTAAAAATTAAAAATTAAAAATTAAAAATTAAAAATTAAAAATTAAAAATTAAAAATTAAAAATTAAAAATTAAAAATTAAAAATTAAAAATTAAAAATTAAAAATTAAAAATTAAAAATTAAAAATTAAAAATTAAAAATTAAAAATTAAAAATTAAAAATTAAAAATTAAAAATTAAAAATTAAAAATTAAAAATTAAAAATTAAAAATTAAAAATTAAAAATTAAAAATTAAAAATTAAAAATTAAAAATTAAAAATTAAAAATTAAAAATTAAAAATTAAAAATTAAAAATTAAAAATTAAAAATTAAAAATTAAAAATTAAAAATTAAAAATTAAAAATTAAAAATTAAAAATTAAAAATTAAAAATTAAAAATTAAAAATTAAAAATTAAAAATTAAAAATTAAAAATTAAAAATTAAAAATTAAAAATTAAAAATTAAAAATTAAAAATTAAAAATTAAAAATTAAAAATTAAAAATTAAAAATTAAAAATTAAAAATTAAAAATTTAAAATTAAAAATTAAAAATTAAAAATTAAAAATTAAAAATTAAAAATTAAAAATTAAAAATTAAAAATTAAAAATTAAAAATTAAAAATTAAAAATTAAAAATTAAAAATTAAAAATTAAAAATTAAAAATTAAAAATTAAAAATTAAAAATTAAAAATTAAAAATTAAAAATTAAAAATTAAAAATTAAAAATTAAAAATTAAAAATTAAAAATTAAAAATTAAAAATTAAAAATTAAAAATTAAAAATTAAAAAATTAAAAATTAAAAATTAAAAATTAAAAATTAAAAATTAAAAATTAAAAATTAAAAATTAAATATTAAAAATTAAAAATTGAAAATGGAATATGAAATATGAAAAATGGAAAATGAAAAATGAAAATTGAAAAATGGAAAATGAAAATTGAAAAATGAAAAACTAAAATGGAAATTGAAAACTGAAAAATGGAAAATGAAAAATTAAGATTGAAAAATGAGTAATGTAAGATTGAAAAATGAATAATGAAAAATTAGAAATTAATAACTAAAACTTAAAATTTTAAACTTAAAAATTAAAAACTAAAAATGAAAAATTGAAAATTAAAAATTAGAAATTAATAATTAAAAATTAAAAATTCTTAAAACTTAAAAATTAAAATTTAAAAATTAAAAATTAAAAATTAAAAATTAAAAATTAAAAATTAAAAATTTAAAATTTAAAATAAAAAATTAAAAATTAAAAATTAAAAATTAAAAATTAAAAATTAAAAATTTAAAATTAAAAATTAAAAATTAAAAATTAAAAATTAAAAATTAAAAATTAAAAATTAAAAATTAAAAATTAAAAATTAAAAATTAAAAATTAAAAATTAAAAATTAAAAATTAAAAATTAAAAATTAAAAATTAAAAATTAAAAATTAAAAATTAAAAATTAAAAATTAAAAATTAAAAATTAAAAATTAAAAATTAAAAATTAAAAATTAAAAATTAAAAATTAAAAATTAAAAATTAAAAATTAAAAATTAAAAATTAAAAATTAAAAATTAAAAATTAAAAATTAAAAATTAAAAATTAAAAATTAAAAATTAAAAATTAAAAATTAAAAATTAAAAATTAAAAATTAAAAATTAAAAATTAAAAATTAAAAATTAAAAATTAAAAATTAAAAATTAAAAATTAAAAATTAAAAATTAAAAACTAAAAAGTTAAAATTAAAAACTAAAAATTAAAAACTAAAAATTAAAAATTAAAAATTTAAATTTAAAAATTAAAAATTAAAAATTAAAAATTAAAAAATTAAAAATTAAATTAATAATTAAAAATAAAAAATTAAAAATTATAAATTAAAAATTAAAATTAAAAATTAAAAAAAAAATTAAAAATTAAAAATTAAAAATAAAAAATTAAAAATTGAAAATTAAAAACTAAAAATTATAAATTAAAAATAAAAATTAAAAATTAAAAATTAAAAATTAAAAATTAAAAATTAAAAATTAAAAATTAAAAATTAAAAATTAAAAATTAAAAATTAAAAGTTAAACATTAAAATTTAAAAATTAATAATTAAAAATTAAAAATTAAAAATTAAAAATTAAAAATTAAAAATTAAAAATTAAAATATAAAAATAAAAAAATTAAAAATTTAAAAATTAAAAATTTAAAATTAAAAATTAAAAATTAAAAATTATAAATTAAAAATTAAAAATTAAAAATTAAAAATTAAAAATTAAAAATTAAAAATTAAAAATTAAAAATTAAAAATTAAAAATTAAAAATTAAAAATTAAAAATTAAAAATTAAAAATTAAAAATTAAAAATTAAAAATTAAAAATTAAAAATTAAAAATTAAAAATTAAAAATTAAAAATTAAAAATTAAAAATTAAAAATTAAAAATTAAAAATTAAAAATTAAAAATTAAAAATTAAAAATTAAAAATTAAAAATTAAAAATTAAAAATTAAAAATTAAAAATTAAAAATTAAAAATTAAAAATTAAAAATTAAAAATTAAAAATTAAAAATTAAAAAATTAAAAATTGAAAATTAAAAATTAAAAATTAAAAATTAAAAAATTAAAAATTAAACATTAAAAATTAAAAATTAAAAATTAAAAATTAAAAATTAAAAATTAAAAATTAAAAATTAAAAATTAAAAATTAAAAATTAAAAATTAAAAATTAAAAATTAAAAATTAAAAATTAAAAATTAAAAATTAAAAACTAAAAATTAAAAATTAAAAATTAAAATTAAAAATTAAAAATTAAAAATTAAAAATTAAAAATTAAAAATTAAAAATTAAAAATTAAAAATTAAAAATTAAAAATTAAAAATTAAAAATTAAAAATTAAAAATTAAAAATTAAAAATTAAAAATTAAAAATTAAAAATTAAAAATTAAAATTAAAAATTAAAAATTAAAAATTAAAAATTAAAATTAAAATTAAAAATTAAAAATTAAAAATTAAAAATTAAAAATTAAAAATTAAAAATTAAAAATTAAAAATTAAAAATTAAAAATTAAAAATTAAAAATTAAAAATTAAAAATTAAAAAGTAAATATTAAAAATTAAAAATTGAAAATGGAATATGAAATATGAAAAATGGAAAATGAAAAATGAAAATTGAAAAATGGAAAATGAAAATTGAAAAATGAAAAACTAAAATGAAAATTGAAAACTGAAAAATGGAAAATGAAAAATTAAGATTGAAAAATGAGTAATGTAAGATTGAAAAATGAATAATGAAAAATTAGAAATTAATAACTAAAACTTAAAATTTTAAACTTAAAAATTAAAACTAAAAATGAAAAATTGAAAATTAAAAATTAGAAATTAATAATTAAAAATTAAAAATTAAAACTTAAAACTTAAAAATTAAAATTTAAAAATTAAAAATTAAAAATTAAAAATTAAAAATTAAAATAAAAAATTAAAAATTAAAAATTAAAAATTAAAAATTAAAAATTAAAAATTAAAAATTAAAAATTCAAAATTCAAAATTAAAAATTAAAAATTAAAAATTAAAAATTAAAAATTAAAAATTAAAAATTAAAAATTAAAATTAAAAATTAAAAATTAAAAATTAAAAATTAAAAATTAAAAATTAAAATTAAAAATTAAAATTAAAAATTAAAAATTAAAAATTAAAAATTAAAAATTAAAAATTAAAAATTAAAAATTAAAAATTAAAAATTAAAAATTAAAAATTAAAAATTAAAAATTAAAAACTAAAAAGTTAAAATTAAAACTAAAAATTAAAATTAAAAGTTTAAATTAAAAATTAAAAATTAAAAATTAAAAATTAAAAATTAAAATTAAAAAATTAAAAATTAAAAATTTAAAATGAAAAATTAAACATCAAAAATTAAAATTAAAAATTAAAAATTAAAAATAAAAATTAAAAATTAAAAATTAAAATTAAAAATTAAAAATTAAAAATTAAAAATTAAAAATTAAAAAAAAATTAAAAATTAAAAATTAAAAATTAAAAATTAAAAATTAAAAATTAAAAATTAAAAATTAAAAATTAAAATTAAAAATTAAAAATTAAAAATTAAAAATTAAAAATTAAAATTAAAAATTAAAAATTAAAAATTAAAAATTAAAAATTAAAAATTAAAAATTAAAAATTAAAAATTAAAAATTAAAAATTAAAAATTAAAAATTAAAAATTAAAAATTAAAAATTAAAAATTAAAAATTAAAAATTAAAATTAAAAATTAAAAATTAAAAATTAAAAATTAAAAATTAAAATTAAAAATTAAAAATTAAAAATTAAAAATTAAAAATTAAAAATTAAAAATTAAAAATTAAAAATTAAAAATTAAAAATTAAAAATTAAAAATTAAAAATTAAAAATTAAAAATTAAAAATTAAAAATTAAAAATTAAAATTAAAAATTAAAAATTAAAAATTAAAAATTAAAAATTAAAAATTAAAAATTAAAAATTAAAAATTAAAAATTAAAAATTAAAATTAAAAATTAAAAATTAAAAATTAAAAATTAAAATTAAAAATTAAAAATTAAAAATTAAAAATTAAAAATTAAAAATTAAAAATTAAAAATTAAAAATTAAAAATTAAAAATTAAAAATTAAAAATTAAAAATTAAAAATTAAAAATTAAAAATTAAAAATTAAAAATTAAAAATTAAAAATTAAAAATTAAAAATTAAAAATTAAAATTAAAAATTAAAAATTAAAATTAAAAATTAAAAATTAAAAATTAAAAATTAAAAATTAAAAATTAAAAATTAAAAATTAAAAATTAAAAATTAAAATTAAAAATTAAAAATTAAAAATTAAAAATTAAAAATTAAAAATTAAAAATTAAAAATTAAAAAAATTAAAAATTAAAAATTAAAAATTAAAAATTAAAAATTAAAAATTAAAAATTAAAAATTAAAAATTAAAATTAAAAATTAAAAATTAAAAATTAAAAATTAAAAATTAAAAATTAAAAATTAAAAATTAAAAATTAAAATTAAAAATTAAAAATTAAAAATTAAAAATTAAAAATTAAAAATTAAAAATTAAAAATTAAAAATTAAAAATTAAAAATTAAAAATTAAAAATTAAAAAATAAAAATTAAAAATTAAAAATTAAAAATTAAAAATTAAAAATTAAAAATTAAAAATTAAAAATTAAAAATTAAAAATTAAAAATTAAAAATTACAAATTCAAAATTAAAAATTAAAAATTAAAAATTAAAAATTAACAATTAAAAATTAAAAACTAAAAATTACAAATTCAAAATTAAAAATTAAAAATTAAAAATTAAAAATTAAAAATTAAAAATTAAAAATTAAAATTAAAAATTAAAAATTAAAAATTAAAAATTAAAAATTAAAAATTAAAAATTAAAAATTAAAAATTAAAAATTAAAAATTAAAAATTAAAAATTAAAAATTAAAAATTAAAAATTAAAAATTAAAAATTAAAAATTAAAATTTAAAATTAAAAATTAATAAATTAAAATTAAAAATTGAAAATTAAAAACTAAAAATTAAAATTTAAAAATTAAAAATTAAAAATTAAAAATTAAAAATTAAAAATTAAAAATTAAAAATAAAAATTAAAAATTAAAAATTAAAAATTAAAAATGAAAAATTAAAAATTAAAAATTAAAAATTAAATTAATT